>CAKALG010045301.1:2938-19485 GCA_916700815.1 Helicolenus hilgendorfi
CTCCCTGACGTAACATGACTGGCGTGTTCTTACATGTACATTGAGCTCACTTTGTGGAAGGACTAATGACAAAAACCTATAAAAATGTATATTGCCTGGATAAGAACCATTGACAACAGTTTCAGAGAAGAAATGCATGATGGAACGTTAACAGTGGCTAATGAGAGAACTATCATGATTTATTGTGATATGCTTTTTAAAAATGTTTGGGTCTGCTCAAACATTGCTATGCACCAAAGTGTGTACTAGGGCAAAACGTTTTAATCATTTTCAGGGAAAGGTACGTCAATGAGAGTAAACTATTAACTGCACTTACTGATACAGTTATTTATTGAGCTTAAAAGTATACTTACTCAGCAGTCCTGCTCTAATCCTGCACACACTGTGGTATTGTAATACTTTAAATAGTCTTCGAGCATCAATATTTAGCTTGCTGCATACTGCAACCTACTGAAACCATTAGATGACTTCTCCTTGTAATTGGTTGACTTGTGTTGAGGTCCATGATGGCAGGCTGCAGGAGGGTTTAATGAGTCCCATTCATTGTGAAAATAGAGAGTACAGTATACCATCAGTCTGTGGCTCAGACAACACTCTGAAGGTGTCAAAATATACTGTATATTGCATGTATTTAATGTAATGCCATCCACTATGGAACACTTGGTGGTAGCAGTGGATTATTTAAAGAAGGCATGTCATGCTCATTTCCAGGTTCATACTTGTATTTGGGGTTTCTACTAGAACATGTATACATTCTTTAATGTTCAAAAAAACATTATTTTTCTCATACTGTCCATCTGAATATACCTGTATTCACAGTCTCTCTGTCTGTGGTGTAAAAGTAAAAAAATGATGTCCTAATGTCTTTTCCTAACCATTTTTCCTTGACCTCGATGGAAAACATCATGAGGTCCAGGAAAGATGTGAAGGAGAGTTCATGCAATATTTATTTTTGTTGATTATTTGTTTATTGACAGTTTGCTATATGTTTACTGTTCATTGTATTCATTGTTCTTGTTTAATTTTTTACTTATGTACATTATTTCTTACATGTTCAAAATCAATAAATAATTAAAAATAAAGTGAAACAAAATGGTTGTCACTTTCCAATCGTATTTATCAACATTAATCACAATTATTAGATGACTGAATGCAAATAATATGCAACATAAGCATATACTTTTTGTGTCGATTTAAATGTTGTGGCCGCAAGGAATTGTAGGATGGGATTTTTGCTCTGTTTTAGTGTCTGTCTCTTTAAGACCCCCTCCTGAAAAAGCCCAGTATGCTCTGATTAGCTTGCGAGAACAATATGGAGCACCTTTGCAAAGGTAGTTCTCAAGCTGTGGGCGGTATATTCTGATGAGCCTGCATGTGACATTGGAAGTGGAGCCAAATCTGAATGGCTTGTTGAATCACATGTTTTCTGATCTAGACAGCCCTTGTCTTATTTCACAGTTTGTGTGTTGGTAGGCACTCAAGATACCCAAAAGCATGCGCACAAGCAATGAAAAAGCACGTTTTTCATGATATATCTCGGCGGTGTGTGTACTGTAAATGTCCTGTTAACTTGCAAATGAAATGCATCATGTCAGCGAGGGTCCTCATAAGTATTGAATTACACCTGTGTCTGTGTGAGTTTAAATGCAAACTGAAAAGGCAGAAGTGTGCTTTCTTTATGTTGTGTTATTTGCAGCTCTTGTTGCCATAATAAAAAAATAATAATAATAATAATATTCTTGTCTTTGCTATGCAGTGCATGACTGAGCAGTTATCAAACATTATTATTAACTTGGGGATTCATTGGGGAATATGGTACATAGACTATTTAGCAGGTGCTGCTGGAAAAAACTCTCAGAGGTGCTTCTTAAAATACATCAGCCAGTGTTCTTATTGTAGATTCTCATGAGGTTCCCTCAACAATGCTGACTGAAGGAAAGAGGACAAGTGGTTCTTCTTCTTCCAACTGTTGTTTTACTTTGCAAAGAGCAGCCTAATCTTTGTCACAGGCTTTCACATTAAATGCCTACAAGCATGTTGATAGGACCCCACACAGGTAGAACATCCTGGCCAGGTTTCAGGCTGAATAGAACATCAGTCTGAAAGGTAATCCCTGATTTGCACTCTGCTTAACTTGGTTATTACATCCTCGTCACTTTCCACTAATGGCTGGAGCACACTAGAAGATTTTATAAATCTTAACAGATGTTGAAATGTGAGAGATACCACACATAACCACATGTTATGTTAAAGTTCAGTTTTGTTCCTATAAGTGTGAAGAGCAACGATTTGGCCAAAACAGCGCACCACACACGCTCCATTCAAGAGTCACAATTCTCAAACTGGAGATCTTGCAAAATCTCTCGTGGTCAAATGTGACTTTAGTGTAAACAAACATGGCAGACGACGGGCAGGAAGAATAAGCGATGTTAGTTTTTGCACTACTTTGTAGTTCACTTCCCTCTCCATTCAGCTTGCGCCATCATCCACGTGTATTTTTGTTTACGTTGAGATCAGCCGTTTCGTTGCAGAGCATCGTAAAACACTTGATTCAAACTGGACAGAAACGAAATAAAACTCAGCTAAACTGTTGGTGTTAATCTTATTTTCAGTGTGACTGTCTGTATTTGATGAGTGTGGGACCATAGACATAAAACAGTAGATGCTATATTACTTAATAATAATAACTAATGGGATAATCGTCTGCCATCTTACCTGGGTATTGTTTACAATTGCCACCTATGGACAGCAACTGCTTTTCCGAAAAAGGACAAAAGAGACCAGGAAGGCTGGCATCACTTTAAATACATCAGTATAGAGTAGATGAGATATATATTTTTATAGGACTGTCAAAGTAAACGCAATAACAACGTGTTATTGCCTTAGCGGAGGTAATAAGATAACAAAAAATGATCCAGAATCAAGTATGTACATTCAATATAAAAACGGTCAAAAATATGATAAAGTAAAAATACTGTTACTTTGTCGTGTATTGATTTTATAACTAAAATATTGAAGTCATTGCCAAACACACATTGTTTAGATAAACTGCACTTGCAGTGTTGTTTTAGTAGCGTTAAGGCCTCGTCTTTTAGAAACAATTCGGAAAGAACTACCACCACAGCATTTTCTGATGTTTTTAAAGGCAGCGTAACAGTTTTTAATACAAAACAGTTAACCTGCCAGTGAAGACAGAAACACAGTAATGTGTCTGTTTGTGGAACCACATACTTGATAGCTTTGAGTTTTTCCTCACCTCCTGCTGTCTGTTGCCTGAAAAACCCTTTGAGACATTACATGAGATAGGCCTATTGGGCTTTACAAATAAACTCTCCCCAACTTGCCTTCAATCCATAGCTTCCAGCAGAGCTGGAGATAGGAAGGAAGGTTAAGAAAAGTAAATGCGAGGAGCCAGAGAGAAGGAAATTGTGTCGAAATTGAGGGAACAAATTGAAAGAGGACAGGAGACTGTCTGTGCACACACATACAAATCAGCAACTACAAAACTGTGTAAACCACAAATCTGCAGAGCCAGCCGCCTACTCAAGTGTACTTGACATTTAAATTCATACACCCGGCCCCTCTTCTCGCACCCTGCATATTGATGCATTCTGGAGCAACAAAACATTTGTTAGAGAGCAAGGCCAGTGTGAATGCAGGGCGGGGAGGGGAGACGCTGTGTTTATGTGGGAAAGAGAAAGAAAGACAATTAAAGAGACAGACGGACAGAAAGACACGGCAGACGGGAGGATCTGTACCTGCGGCGGCAGAGTGATGAATCTGTTTGTTTTTCACTCTAATAGAGCACACAAATCTCCTTCAACCACAGCCGATGCAGCACGAAACCCACAAACCTCCATCTTTCCCTTCCCTCTATTCTTACATTCTCCACATTAGAAGCAATGTGCATATTTTAACATACACGTTAGCAATTTACCAGCTCATGTCGGGTACACACTTCACAAGAATCATGCAGATTTTGGGCCCGATTTCCCCTCTCCCGACGCAAAGCCCAAATTTTCTGATGGTTCTAACGATTATCTTTCCAGATATTTCTGTGGTGTGAGGTATGTTAACATCCCCGATCTGCTCAGAAGTCCATCCTGGCCGCACGGATTTCAAATCCTAAATATTAAACATGTTAAATATTTATGATCAGATATCCTGTTGTGTGTGAGGAACCCTGAGGACAGCCGATGGCGCAGTCACGTGGGAAAAAACGAAGCAGAAGGATAACCACCACCATCATGGCGGCCGTGGCCAATGCATGAGCTAATGCAAAACGCCATGGATGTATTAAGAGAACTGGATACAGCGTTGGAGGCGGGGCCCCGTTCATTCCTATGAAAGTTGCTCAGTGGCACATGAAGCCAAAATGGCTCGACTTCTGAGGGGAAAAGTACCCGGATCTTTAGGCGATCTTCTGCATCCATTGGGCCCATAGAGCAGGAGGTGTAGCGTCTTCTCGTTCACATGGCTTGGTCACGGGGTCAAAGCCATCATGCTGTGGTCATTGCTTGCTAACTCCGCCTCCCAGCCCTCGCTCCAATGGTATCACGTGACGGACACAGAAGTTGTAGTACCGCCATTTGGACACTATGAAAATTAGGATCAACAACCGGTGCTCTTTCTGGGGGCTTGCAAAACGTGAAGCATAAAGTAGTACTAAGATGGACCTCAGAAATGGAAGACCAACTTGTGGATTTGTGGCAACAACATGAGTCTTTATTTAACATGTCTCTGTGACTTTATCCTTCCATCCTTTGAGAATTTTCAGTACAAATAAGAGCAAAAACTAACATTGATAATTCTTCCTGCCCGTCATCCACTGTGTTTGTTTACACTAAAGTCACGTTTGTTCGCAAGAGATTTTGTGAGGTATCCGTTTTTGTTTTTTTTTTCTTTAGGGTATCTTGTTCATGAATGGAGTCTGTTAGTGTGTGGTGTGCTGTTCTGGCCAAATCGCTGCTCTCCACACAATATAGGAACAAAACTGTTAAATCTAACATAGCATGTTGTTATGTGTGGGGTGTCTCACATTTTCAACATCTGGTAACATTTGAAAAATCTTTTAGTGTGGGTCAGCCTTTAGTTTCCTGACTTCTACTACTTGTTTTTGGGGTTTTTACGACACTCAATAACTAAATGGTTGTGTTTGCTACATTTTGTTAACCGTCCAACAAATCCTCATAAACACTGAAGATAAGACATTTACAGTGTTCGGCTGTGTTTACCTATTAGTGAGACATCTCCATCTCAACCTGCTCTTCCCACTGGTTGCAGTGGCTTGTCCATCTTTGATTTTTTTCTTATTATGTCACTTTCACCTCCTTCTCGTTTTCCATGAAAGAGTTAGGAATATTTTGAGTTCTATTAACAGTTGAGGAGTTGAACTGCGGCCGAACTAAACGTTTTGTAATCAAGTTCCCGACACTGTCATTTTATTTTCTGAGCTTGGTGACCTATTAATAATTCCACCTCTGAACTGCACCGATGAGCTCTCCTTCTGGTCCAGGCGCTGACTGTGTAATGAGCTGCAGTCTTATTAAATAAAGGGCTGAATGCATTTTGTGGTCACAAATTCATTGAGAACTGCAGCTCACATTTACACTGTTTTCTCAGTAAATCTGTCCGAGTATGTGTAGTGGCAACATGTTCTCACTCACAGGTACCCGTCTAGCGTCTGTTTTGGACGGGTCAGGGATGGCGTGTCAGTTTCCACTCGTTACATGCATAGTGTCTTTTCAATATAAAGTTCTGTGTTCACAGGAAACGTATAGTTTCCGCTCGTTATGCGTGCATATCTTATCAATCTATTGACAGTCCTAAAAAAAAAGTCCCTGGTGTTTGGTAAACACAAGTATGCTGAGTAGAGGTTGGGGATTATCTGTGCTATTGGCCCAAATCCTTAAACTCCACCTTCACATCCCGGCGTTGCAGTAATCCTAAATTAACTTGGACTGAAGAGACTTGGAGAGAGTTTAAAATCCCTAACGGGAGTATTTTTGTTGGTTTCATTTAGTTTTGTTGGAGGAAACAGGATACTGAATCTCTTTGGTGTCTCTACCCCCAGTTGGGTACAGTTTCTGTGTTACTGATGGTGAGTTTCAGAGTATATTCAATAATGTAAATGACATTTCAACAGTTTAAACAAGAAAGGCCTTTCCTCCTGACAGCTGAAAACAGTACATCTCCAGATGGATGTTATTGGACTGAAATGTGTTCTGCTGTCTTAGAAAACGTTGTCTCTCATTAGCTCCCTTTCCCATCACTCCCTCCCCTCAACCTGTCACTGCCGTCTCTCTCTCTGCCCTCCACATTCAAAATGTGATTTGATTCTCGCAACATTGCATCATTTTCCAAGTTGAGTGATGAGCGATGCCGCTTTTCACCCCGACGCCATGCATCATTCATTCAGATGAGTCTGTGACAGGAGTGTCATAGCCTCTCTAATACCTGATGGCAAGAAAAAAGACACTTCATGCTGTGAATGGAATACCTTATGTTGCTCATTTCACCTCCACACAAAATGAGCTTACAGGAGACGGATTTTTTTTAAAATTTTTTTAGAAAGGTGCTTCTTAACGTCTTTGGACTGAAAGTAAGTTGAACGTTTTTTGTCTTTTTTCTTTAAGTCAGGTGTGGTTCAGATTCAGAAAAAGGTTGACTGTGGTTCAGATGCAAACAGAGGCCCGGGGGTCCACTTTATGCACACTAGGCTACAGTCAGCAGCTATGTGAAAACAGGTGGGGAAAAAAAGGGGCCACAGCTGGTTATTTTAACTTAGTATAAAGATGGGAAATAGGGGGAAGCAGCTAGCCACGCTTTTAGCGACAGTATGTGATCAACCGGGCTTTCAACTAACTCCAATGTAAACCCACCCATGGCGTTATTTGACGGTCGGGGTGGTGGTCAAACAAACACAAAACTTTCAACGTAAAACTACAAGTAACGGTGACTTGTGTGTCATGTCAGTCTTTAGTCACGTGACTCGTTGGTGTCGTCAGTCCCGTGAGTCGTGGATGGATGGAACAGAAACTATCCTGAGGCTCTGAGGCGGATTCAGCTGAGCTAAGAAGTTTGGAGGAAATGTGATGTTCATTCTTGGATGACTTTGGCTGAACTTCAACTGTCTTGGGACACGAGTGGAGTTTTCTGTATGTTTTTTTTTTTTTTTTTGCTGAGGTGGCGCTGGTGTTATCTGCGGAGATATACTTTGGAGTACTTAAATTAGCCTTTACAGGAATTGGGCTACTGAGCATGACAAGCTGCTTTGTCTTTTTTTCCCTTCTGAATTACACACCGGAACAATTTTGTGATTAATAAATATACTCCAGAACTTTTTGAACCCATAAGTCATCACTTATTTTTTATTATATGTTTTTTACAGCCTCTATTACTCATCTTTACGACTCAGGTGAAGGCTGAGTTTCTGTCTTGGAAAGTTTAAATTGAGTTTATTTTTCTCCATTAAGAGTTTATTATTCCTTCAGAGTGTCTTGCATATTAATCTGGAAGCTATTTGCACTTCTCGTTCTTGCTGAAAAATATAAACAAATAAAGAATCAGGCAAACTATATGAATGAGCTTTGAAGCAAATCACACAGACAAAAACACATCACTTCCATTCCAATTATGAGAAGAAACAATTCACTGCATGTGCATGGCCCCGGAGGAAGACAACATTACTACGTTCATCATTTTAACTATGTATTACTTCGCCTCAGCAGCAAGCTGTGTCACACTAACTGCTCTGGAAACAAATGTTTGATAGTGGATTGTTTGTAGCTTATATCTAAAACAGAGAAGCTCGTTGACTCTGACACAACATTAATTTCCACAACTAAATGGGGTTATTCGATAAAGAGTGTGCTGAACCATAAGGAAGTATGAACATACTCAAAGGTGACTGCCTGTTGTTTGGGTGGGGAGAAAGACTGACGAGAACGCAAGGAAAGAAACACATTTTCATTTGTTCATTCCAAGCAGCAGACTGGAAAACAGCACAATTAAGGTAAATAAAAGATAAAAGTCAGTCTGAGTGTTAAAAGACAAAAAGATTTAGAGAGATGGAGAGGGAGAAACCACCTGGTGTGTTCGTTCAGCCCCAGTCTCATTTCCAGGGCGTCTGACATTTTGTCTCAGTCCTCGGCGTCTGATAGAAGGCAGCCTTAAGTGTCTGTATGAGACGCACCAGGCTTTCAACTAACTCCAAAGTAAACCCATCCATGGCATTATTAGATGCTTAGAGCAACTGCAACTGCTCCAGAAGTCAGGTAATGTAGTGCGCTATAAAGTCCACATAAGGAGGAGGTCGGGAGGGATGGTGGTCATTAACACAGGACTTTCACCCAGAAGACAGCTGTTTGTGTCCCGTGTGAAACCAAAAGTCAATGTTGTACGTACGTACAGTAACAACGTAACGTAACAACGTAACGGAACAACGTAAGAACGTCACAATGTAACAACGTAACGTAACGATGTAACGTAACAACGTAAAATAACAATGTAACGTAATGTAACGTAATGTAACAACCTAACGTAGAAAAGTAACGTAACAACGTAATGTAACTACATAACCTAACGTTACGTTACGTTGTTACGTTACGTTACGTTGTTACGTTGTTACGTTACGTACGTACAACATTGATTTTTGGTTACGTAACCTAACAACGTAACCTAACAACGTAACCTAACAACAACCATAACAATGTAACTAGCGTAAATAAATAACAACAACCCATAGCGGACTATCTTACATGAAGTTACGTAATAAGCATAACAACGTTATGCTGCAAGCGTAAAGTCCTGAGGGGTGAAAGTCCTGTGTTTGTATGACCCAGCCAACACCACTCCCAACCGCTCTTAATGGACTTACTAAAGGACTACTCGTTATTATGACACTTTCATACCACATGACTCAATAACGGTCGCTTGATATCCTACGTCACTTGCTCTGTTCGGCGTTTTCTGTCCAGTATGCCAGTTGTTTCCCTGATGTAAAACTTCATAACTTTATGAAGCTGTAAGTAGTACAATTACCATCACCTACAAGTTATGAATCTATAATATAGAAGGACTAATTCCCTGGGTTTTCTATGTAGGGTAAGAACTGAAAGCCACCTTTTCAGTCATCATATTTCTAATTCAATTCTACCCTAAAGTATAAAAACATATTTTTTAAAATATAGATGAACATGTATCATGGACAAGAGATCTAAATTATTTATCATGTAATTGAGCAAAAACTGCGTCTTAAATTTGATTATTTCAGTTATTTGTTGTTATATTCTTATTGTTGTAAAGGGACATTCGAGGTAAAACCTGTGAGTTACAGAAGTTGGGTTTTCCCATACATTGGACCCAAAGCAACCTTGCTTACCACTAGATGGAGCTGCTGTTCTACACACCACTACCGCCTGCAATCCCAGCTTCCTCCTCATGTTTTAACACTGAGGGGTTTCTACTGTGAAATTTTCAAAGGATAAAATCTTTATTTTTTTTCTGATCACCATAATCAAGCAATGCTAGAATATGCCATAAGGCATGCAAGGTATAAGGAGCCTCAGCCTTACTAAACAAAATAAGCTACAGTGCTGTGTCAGAGCCATGGTGAGGGTCTTAAGAAAACCACTCTGGACCAAAATCCAATTTCCGAAGCTGTGATGGACTGTCAGAGCGATGCTAATTGCTCTCTCTCTAACCAATAGACAGAACAAAGACTGGCAATCAAAGTCTACTTTTGTCATACTCATTACTGCCCATTTATTTCAGATGGGTTTTCACCCCTTAAAGCGTCACAGCTGAGCGTTAACGACATTATGTGGGGCTGCTATAAATACTCCCAGATTCCAGGGTGAAATTTGATGTAACAGAAATATTTTGACTCGTGCAAACTGCTGTTGCATCATGTCATTCAGCCCCACCTGCCTGAATGTATTCAGCAGCCAGGTCGATCTGGGATCAGGAATAAGCTGCTGAGTTTGGACGGTGATGTGATGCATGAATACAGCAAAACAAACAGTAATGGGATCTTTCACAATGTGTAATGCCATCCAAAATGAGCAGTTTACACTATCTAACAATTCAAATATGCAAGAAAAGCATGGAAAAATGGCGAGATTAGTTTCACTCTAAGCCTCTCCGAAGGAGAAAAGCACATCAGGAGGATATCATGAGGCAGCAGTTTCTGCTGTATGCTATGCACGCTCTGCAGTGAAACCCCACAACGTACAACAACACCTGTGACCACAGATGCAGCCATTATTCTCACATTATCCACTGTACGAGATGCATGGCCACTAATTTCTTGAAGACATTAACACAACTTGCGATTTTTAGGTTGTAGCAGGCTCTGTTTTAAAGCTAGAGTGAAGATACTGGCATCATATGAAACTAGAAACCTAAGGAATCCACTTGTACCAACTATGTCATACGAGTTAAACTACCACCAGCTACTAAATAACACTTCAAACATGCGCTAAATTCTGGTGAGGAAAAACTGTCATAGCCATTTTAAAAGGGGTCCCTTGACCTCTGACCTCAAGATATGTGAATGAAAATGGGTTCTATGGGTACCCACGAGTCTTTAACAGACATGCCCACTTTATGATAATCACATGCAGTTTGAGGCAAGTCATAGTCAAGTCAGAACACTGACACACTGACAGCTGTTGTTGCCTGTTGGGCTTCAGTTTGCCATGTTATGATTTGAGCACATTTTTTATGAGGGATTCTGAACAATATTTGTCATTGTTTTGTGTTGTTAATTTGTTTCCTATAATTCATAAATACATATATTTGCATAAAGCAAGCATATTTCCATATCGCGATGACGCTGAAAGTATGATTTATCGGTCAGCATTTCAGAATGAGTACTTCTAGTTGTGATAGCCTACTTTAAGTAGATCTTGTTAATGATACTTATGTACTTTGACTTTGACTTTGCCTTGGACTTTTTCAATGTTTTATACTGTATTTTCTGGTTTTACCACCACTGATGAGTACACCCTCAGTTGAAGGTGTAAAGATTCCTGTTATACACAGTTCATGCAGTGTCAATGAAGCACATGCTGCAGGAGCATTCACTCTGGAGAATTGGAAGTTTTACTTCTGTGTGTGTGTGCGACGCCAACTGTAGCAGTGGCCTTCACTGCACTTCATCAAAGTGCAGCGCAGTCACTGTTGTAACGGCTCCGCTGCACATCATTGCTCTTTGGACGAAGGGCACCGCGATGTGACCGAGAAGAGGAAGAAAATGACAAAGGAGAGAAGATGTGTATCGGCCAAATAGGGGGTTCACAAAGCCTGATCCTGACCTTACCCTAACGCTGCAAGAATCATTCAGTCCCAAGCAAAAAGATTCATGATACAGAAAGCCGGTGGCAGTTTATGTTTCCTTCCTGAAGAACAGAGCACTCTACAATAATTTTTACAAGACTTGCCACCTTTTTCAAAACACAACATTCTTATGAAGACAGATGTTACTTCTGGGGGGGATTTAAAACAGATCTACGGTGGAAAAGTAGAACTCTTCATTGTTTCTGAATGCTGCCTAAGATCGCCATATGTCACCATATATGTTGATTAACTTCACCGTGATCTGCAAATCCCAAAGCTGGCTCTTTTTCTTTGTTTTCCTCTTTCATCTTGTGGGTGTATCTCAGTGATACACCCTCCCTCCCCCCTCCGGCTTCCTAATGTTGTGTGCCTCCACACGGCTTTAGGGAAGGGAATCATTCAGTTGATTGACTTTGTGTTTTCCTTTCCTTCCATTGGGATTTGCAGCAAATAGAGCTCGTAATTGACTAGCTCGGTCTTGGGAAAGTGAGCTCAGTTACTATACAAGTGGTTGTGGTATCTGAGAAGTGGTGTATGGATGCTGGTTATGTGATGATGGTAGTCAGCGTGGCACTCTACAAAAAAAAAAAACCTGAGCACCATTGTGATTTGTAAGTCTCAAACGTGTCCCTGTCCTTTGACAGTATGTATCAAGTGCTTCCGAAGCAGAATGCAAGATAAAACAGATTCAATTATGCACAAAAGCATAATAGGTCCCATTTAAAAATAGTGAGCTGGGAAGATTTGGGCTTGAATAAAAACTGAACCGATTAAGTCAAGGTTATTGAAAGACATATTTAATATCTGGAAAATGACCAGGGATTGCTTACTACTTTTGCTTAATTACTTTTGATCAAAGTACAGACTACATTTGTACACATATGTTACTGTTGATGCGACGTAAGCAGTACCCGAGGTGAATATGTACATGAAAGGTTCTGTTAATTGGAAAAGTTTCTCGGTTTAGAAAGACGCACATAAAGTTTCACCCAGAAAGCTTCAGACACAACAGCAAAAAGTATGCATATAGACTCATCGGCAGGCCACCTGCTGTATTTCAAGAGAGATGTGGAGAATATCTGTGGATCCATGAGGCTTATTTACACAAATATACCTCACCTTTAATGGATTTCTAGAGCAATATTTAAGAAAGGTCCTGGAGAATCTACGCTGCTTTCTGATTTGCTTCAAGCGCTGTCCATTGATCTACGGCTGTAGAGCTTATTGAGGCACTGCAGGACACACTAGAGGAATACAGAGGTGATTCATCTTTTGATGAGCTGTGGCAAGGCACTGTAGACACAGCAAAGTAGTGCAATGCTGCAGTAAAGATTGTTTAAAAAAAAAGGCTACAAAGAGGCAGCTCAACGCTGTGAGGATATGTTATGGAATTGACAGTTGGGCAGCATGCAGTAGACTACAAGAACGGGTCAAGGGACAGGTTCAGGAGTTTATTCTATCCCAATGTAATGTCATGTAAACGCAGATATGCAGAGAGATTCCAGCAAAGCAAGATTATGTGAGATTATGAAGGCCGCATAGAGTAAGCACTGAACTCTGGGTAAAAGGTTTATAATCATTAACCATCCCTTACCTTAATCAAGTGGTTATTACTGTAACCATCATGCGGCTGTGGCTCAGGAGGAATAGGGGTCGTCCACTAATCAGACAATATAGAAAATTACTACAGTAATACTATTGAGTTAGCTATGGTGAATTTATAATGAAATTACAGTTATACTACAGTGTTTAAATAGTGTTGCTATAGTGTTTCCTGTAGTATTTCTATGTTTTTTCGGGCACTATATCTAGAAGATATCAAACAAGGGATTTTTCAGTTAGATGTTGACAGACTAAAAACACTACAATGTGATGCATTATATAAAATAACAATAGTCACAAATGCTTATTTATGGAGGTGAACTGAGCTCATGATCAAGAAATGCAATAGTTCACCTTATATTTTCTCTTTCAATTGTCACATTTATTTTGAGACCTATGTTGAGGTGAGGCATCCCTCCAGGCCCATCATTCTTATGACTTCCCTGTTGAGTACAAAACATGTCAACTTATTGCATCCCTGATCCCAGACACAAGATAGTTGTATTCAATATTAAGAAAATGGCATCTCTTGTTAACGTGACAATGTCAGATCATATTCAACAGTGAGTCTCACATGCAAAGTGAGGGGAAGAGCTTAAGTGTGATTACTTATAATAAGGTTAATACATAATAAATAGAGCACGCACACTTAATAGGCACGTGGACAGTTGTGATAGCGTGACATTGTATTGATTATCATAAAATGCAGCGAAATAGCACGGTCAAAACAGACGTAAAATATTACTTAGCCGTATTAGGCCTCTTCCCCGCGAAGAGGTGGTTATTTTCAGTCCTGTGTTTGATTAAACTTTGAGCGTATGTCCATGTTAAATTACACATATTTCATACATATCAGAAAAGGGAAAACATTAATCAATGTCACACATCATTTTCCTCACATCATATGAAGAACAGTTAATGATAGGTTGTGGCGTTACCTTTGTTCTGGCGTGACACACTTATTTCCTTACAAAAGTCCGATGAATAATGGATGCTCTACAATACAAACATTAGGATGCCCTGTCATGACGTAACTAAACGGATTGTGGATGAAATAAATGTAAACACATGTTGCATTAACGTCACATTATTTCATAGAATAAGGATGAAATAACAATAAATACCGGACACTTAACACTTTGCTGTTTTTCCGCCATGATTTAAATGCCTGGAAGATGTAGCTGGAGACGCAGTCGGTGGAGTACGTCGGCTTTTAAGCTACACGACTTCCGTGAAGGCTGCTCTCGTGTATCCTCGCTCATCGCTTCTCAGAGATCCCTCCTCGCTCCTCGACCCTCACTTCTCCGTCCAGAAATAAGAGCTTTGGGACGGTCTCCAAGATGGCGCACCAGAACAACTTCTGGTTCAAGCGAGGAGCGAGGAAACGACAAATAAGTGACTTGGGATGTACCCTCTGAGTAGTCGCTAAAACTAGAAAAGCGCTATTGAAGATACAACACTACATAGTCAGGTCAACGAAACAAAACAATCCCAATCAGCAAAGTGATTCCTAATTTTCACCTCAGTTTTGTGGAACCATACAAAGAAAACCTCGTACCAGCATTTCTTCTTGTGTTACAAGACCTTTCTTTGTTTTAAGTTATTCTGTCTAAAAATAAAAAGGATTGCATAAAAGGCTTAATTTGAGGTAGTAATATGAACGCTGGCGCCCTTCTTCTGAATAACTCCTCCTTGCTCTCTATCTCAGTATAAGCCACATGAAGAGGAGACAGACAATTTAAATGCATATCATTGTCGGGTTAGACGGTCAGGAATGATGTGGTGCAGTTCGGCATGTGGCACAACTGGTTAAGCAGCTTCCTTCGCTGTTTCTGTGGAAGCAGTCAACAGGCAATGCATATTCAATCAACATCCTGCTTTGTAACTTTAAAGCATGATCCAAGCTCCTCATATCTCAACCATAATGAAATTCAGCAACACAAGGAGATAATATATGGGCCAACGAAACATCGTTCACTGCTGGTGTGAAGAGCTGCTGATCGCAAGCATCTAGGGGACGAGATCAAATCAGACACACCTGAAGTGTGTATGTCTAAAACGGAGAGTGTCAGTGAGTGTGTGCGTGTGTGTAGTATTTGGAGATCCATCCTTGCATATATGGGCTGCATATGTGTGTGTGTGTGTCTCAAAAAGAGCAAAATCAGCTCTCTTCTGCTATCACGAGCCTGCTGTCAGATCACACAGATCTTAATGAGAGAGCATCTCTGCCCAGAATGTTAAATCCCCCCAATTTGCAGCGAGTCGAGGTGCAGAACCTTCAACATCCTGGTGCAAGTTACGGAGTGATTTTGTCAGTGATTTTCCCCGCTTGACTCGGGATAAGAGGCGGAGAAAGACAGAAACTAACAGATAGAGACCGAGAGTGTGTGTTTATGTGTGTGAAATAGTATTTGTTAGAAAGGCTGCAACCCCCCATAAACGATTTACTGCCGTTCCTTTCACTCTGTGTAACAGCTCTCCTTTTGCATGGGTGTCTAATCCCCAATGTTCCAATGATTCCATCTCAGCAGACAATATAATCTGACTAACACAAACATATATGAATCGTATTAAAGGAAAAAAATCAAACATTAGGAAGAAAAATGACATGTTCCTAGGACGGTGTTATAGCCACAAGTGTTCATGGACCTAAAGGTGACTAAACAGCAATGTCCCGATAGACACTTGATTTAAGGAAAATGTTTCATTTTAAGGTTGACCAGCTTCATTCAATCAACCTTTATTTAAATCTCGAGGAATCATTGAAGGCATGCCCTCATTTTCAATGATGTCGAGAGTGCAATAAAACAGAATAAATACATGCAAAAACATAATTAACGAGTTAACAAGCAGCCAGACTACAAAAAACACCTTTTCATACAAGATGCAATAATGAGAATAAGAATAACTGTCAATGATAATAAATCTTAGGACGAAGTGATAAACTGAAGCTAACGGTTTGAGAGTGAAGTCAGAGGTGTGTCTATAGATAACGTCACAATAATCCAAGACAGACAAGAACACGGCCTAAATTATTTGCTTCCTACTGAACATAAGAAAAATCATCTCTGTTTCTGTGCAAATATCCAATACTTTTGTCGTAGCTTGCGGACAAGTGTGACGGCCTCATCAGTGCGATGATGAGTATGTTTGCCTGTTTCAGCTCCTCTGATTGCCTGGCCCCTCCCTTCTCATTAGGAGATTGGCCTCACCTCCTGGGAGCACATATAAGCAGGGTAATATCAAAATGGCCTCTCTCTCTCCTTCATGGAGGGCTGGTGCCTTGCAGGCTTCCAGCTTGGTTTGGTTTGCTTATCTTTAGTTATCCTTCATGTTACAGGGATTTTAGGTTAGCCTTATAGTTTCACAGCACCCATCACCTCACTACTTACTACTGACTCTACACCCTTATTGATTTAATTGTGCTTCAGTTAAATTATCTTTAATAAACTTATTTGCACATTTAAACTGTTACTGTGTGGACTTCCCTTATTTGCTATGCTCTCGAACGAGCTGGGCATAACACAAGTGTGTGGCAAGATCAACCAGGTAGCCCTCGGGATGCCGATCCCCTGTGTGCTGGGGATTGTGCTTAGTGGGGCCCC
>CAKALG010045308.1:0-16992 GCA_916700815.1 Helicolenus hilgendorfi
AGGGACAACGGATCAGACGCCAGCGTCTGCCAAAGAATGACTTCGGGCAGCATTACCAGTGGAAAGACCTCAATATCGGCATGGACCTGGAGGCGTACGGGGTCACGTACCACATCGCACAGTGCGACACCTTTACAAAGGTACAGCACTCACCTGTATGAATGCTCTCACAGCGTATTTTCTCTGTGTGTCTAACACAAAAATATGGATATGTTGTTGTAAATATGCTCTCATTCATCATGTATAGGAATTCCTGGAAAGTGAGGGCATTGTTCTGAACGACCCGGAGCCGATACCTGTGGATTCTTACCACAAACGTCCCAAAATCCCTCAAACTTCCCACACAACACCCCCTGAAGTCGACAAAAAGCACCAGTTTCTCACCATGGATCGTAAGGTAAAGGATGTTCCCTCCATTCCAAACTCACTAAGTGATCTCATGAAGTGATCTTGCATCATTAATCAGGTGTTTGTACCTTGAGATTTTGAATTTGGCATACCTACTTCAGGCTTTTATCCTCTTCTTGGTCAGGTGCTGCGGTTCTTTGCCCTGTGGGATGATTCTGACTCTATGTTCGGGGAGGTCAGGCGCGTTAACATCCAGTATTTCCTGGCGGACGACACGGTGGAGATCAGAGAGGTCCACGAACCCAACAACAGCCGGGATCCCTTCCCTATCCTGATGCGCAGACAGAAGCTGCCCAAGAAAATGAAACCAAAGTCTGGTGAGATGCAATACTTTTGCTGTATATATAACTGCATTAGATCTGATACAGTGATTTAGTCAGGTGTCTCTTTGCATTCAGTCATGTACAGTAAAAGTGAATACCTTTAGAAACAAAAAATAACATAACATGAACAACACAATTTACATCATATTGCTCTGTAATTGAGTATTGGTTATGTTTTTGTCAACTATTTTTTGCACTATAGAGAAAAGCAGAATTGATTCATTCGTTTATTTATTTATTTATTCATTCATTCATTCATTCATTCATTTATTCATGCATTTATTTATTCATATATTTATATATTTTTGAAGAGATAAAGAAGAAATTTAAAGACAAATGGACATTTATAACAATAGTCTTACTTATTTCCTCCCAGCCACCTTTCCTAGCTGTGTGCTGGAGGTTTCAAAAGCAGAAGTAGATGAGTATTACTTCCCCAAAGACTTCCAGTTGGGTCAGACAATGACACTTCTGGGCCGCCGCTTCTTGCTGTTCGACTGCGACGGCTTCACTAAAGAGTATTACCAGAAGAACCACCCTGACATGGAGACAAAACCCTTAGCGATACAGAAAACGACTGACCTGCCTCAGGAATGGAAGAGGGTGCGAAACTGAAACGTAGTATTCATCTATCTTTGGTCATCTGTAAATGTATGTTGTTATAGATCATTTTCCTCATCCATTACCCTCTCCTGTCCATGTTTACAGAAGTTTCCTCCCTATAATGGCTTCGGTTCGCTTGAAGACTCTCTCCAGAATTGTTTGTCTTTAATTCCTGAGCGACCCAAAAAGGATGTGGTAAAGATGCTGGAAAACGATCACAAAGTGTTGCGCTTCAAAGCCAAGCTGGTGAGTCGACATGCAGACACCAAAAGACATTCGCAAAACTCAAAGCCATCGACGACAAAACACATTATTCCTTTCCTTGCTTAAGCTGTCCTGTTTTACTGACATTCCAGGAATCCCAGACTCCCGAAGACATCAGCCGAAATTTCGTACTGTCCTACTACCTGTCCGATGACATGATGAGTATTTTTGAAAGGAACACTCGCAACTCCGGCATCATTGGTGGTCACTTCCTGAGAAAGATGCGCATCCCCAAGCCGGGCTCTACGGTGGACAATCCTCGGTTCTACTCACCTGCAGACTTTGCTATTGGAGCCACTGTGGATGGTAACTTTCTCACTTTAACAGCCTGTATTCATTATTATTACATTTTAGTTTCCAAAAGGAATTTTTTATTCTGAAACTACGGCATCTTTTCTCCAAGGAAAAAGCAGGAATGTATAACTCCTGTTGCTACATTGTCTTCCTATAATAGAGATAATAATTTATTTTCCCAGTAGGGGATCAATATGAAATAAAACCTAAAAGCTCATCACAGCATCTTTCTCGTCTGTTTTTGTAGTTTTCAGCCACCGATTTGTGTTGACCGACGCTGACCACTATGTGCTGAGGTACCTGGAGTCCATCGCGAGCCAGATCCCTCGTCAGACGCTGGATTCTCACCAGAAGCTGCACGGTGTGGGGACAGCAAATAACCAGCCAGCTGACCAAAGTGGTAAAAATCAAATCAGCCATTTAGCAAAACATGCCTCTTTTTTTTCCCCAGTAGATGTCACTTTTTAAAATGTTGGACTTAGACAACAATTTATAGCCTTCCTTTTTTTTCATTCTTTATCAGGTGATGATGTAGCAGAGCCGTCTTCATGATAGCATGGAAGGCTGGGTGGCCTCAAGAATCCTTTGCAGAATGTCTCTTAATATAATAAACAAACACTGGACCTGCTGCAGAAAGTGTGACTTGTTTGGCGGAATCTGTTTGGAGTTATTGTATATCCTACTTATATCGGGCATATACCAAGCAGTTTGCCAAGGCCTACCCTAAGATCTGATCAAAAATACAAAGTTATGTATGTGAGACGGGCAATCAAACAGGTACATGTTATTAGGGCTGCAACTAACCATCAGTTTTATTGTAGATTAATCTGTTTAATCTGATTATTTTCTCGATTAATCGATTAGTTGGTGAAATGTTGAATAATGTTGATCAGTGTTTCCCCAAAGATGACGTCCTCAAATGTCTTGTTTTGTCCACAACTCAAAGATATTCAGTTTACCGTCATAGAGGGGGAAAGAAACCAGAAAATATTCAAATTTAAGAAGCTGGGTTCAGAGAATTTTTATTTTTTTCATTTTTAATTAATCTTTTTAAATGCAGATCTAGATTCTAATTTGGGGACGGCAGTAGCTCGGTCTGTAGGGACTTGGCTTGGGAACCGGAGGGTTGCCGGTTCAAGTCCCCACATGGACCAACTACTGACTGCTCCTTAACTAGCTCCTTAAAAGCATTAGTGAACGGGACTCAGGTCACTACCAATTCAGAATCACCCAAACACACTGCTGTTTACTGTATTATGAAAGAACAGCAGAGATGTAGAAAAAGATCAATGTAATTCTGCATGCATTAGTCTGTATTTACCAACTGGCATTGCTAGTAGAAAAATGACTTAAGTCACAATATTTCAGAAAATTGCATTATTTAATAAAGTAATTAACAAAAAAATTAAAAGAAAAAAAATGGAATGGCATGCGGTAATATCCAACATACATACTTGATGCTTATCTGTTAAGTGACCAGTGACGAATGTAGGATTTTAAAGAGACACAGATCGTTGGGAGGAGCCCCACTTCCCTCCCCTGACACAAAGGTAAAGGGATAACGTTGAGGCCAGCATACAGTAAGCTCATATCATACCATATCATCAGTAACATGTTTCTGCTCCAATGGACCAGACTAGAAAACAAGCAAAGCCGGCTCAATGGCGAGAGCTGAAAAACAGCTGCGACATCAGACAACACTACAGCCAATACAGTACTTACGTATGAGGATATGCATCAAACACATTCAACATTGACGCACGCGCGTGCGCCGCATACTGTGTTTCACTTTACATTTGAATCACTCTGCATACAAACGGTGCTCCTTATCCGTGGGATAGCAGGCTGCGTGGATGATGTATAAAAAAAATACTGATATGATGATGAGGAGAGTAAATGTCTGTTGGGCTCGAGGGATTTCCTTGATTTCATTTTTTCCAGCATTCAAGCCTAAAAAGTCTGTAGTGACTGAGTCCCTGGAACTTCTCAGGACACACTCGACAAGAAGCTCGCTGGCCGGTTGGCCGCCAGCTTTCCCGTTGTGCTGATGAGAAACACTGTTCAGGCCAGTCGGCGTGTTGTCTTAGGGGGATTTGAGTTTTTTGGTCCGAGGAGAGGCTGCTCCGTTCTCAGCTTTAAGAACTCCATTTTCATGGTGACCGACTAGAAGAGAGAGAGGCGAGAGGTCAGGATCTCTACTATTAATGCAGCACAAATCAAACAGACATTCCTAATCACTACTTTTAGTACATACTGCAGCTGCACAGATACATACTACTGTTTAATCCCACAGAAGTATGTTGAACGATAGTACACATATTGAGTACGTAGTGCATAGTATCAGTGTGATCAGGATGAATCAAGAAAGTAGGGAATGATGGGAAAAAACTTAAGGAATCAAGTCACATTCCTGAATACTGTAACATTATGAAATAGCTGCTGCCTGACTATAACTATGAAGAGATGACATAAGTGTTGTGAAACGGGTTTGAGCAGGGTGTTTACACTTACGTGAGTCTCTCTTCAGTGGCCGCAGGGGCTGTTTTGCGGCAGTCTTCTTGCGAACAGCCTGTTCGTGTCTGAACTCCCTCCAGCGTCTCAGCTGGAAGCGGATAAACTTCCAGAGTAGCCAAGATTGGGTCAAACATACCAGCAGTAGAACAGTCAGCCTGAAGGGGCCCCAGGGCAAAGGAGATTAGTGCAAGTGTGTGCTTTGGAAAAAGGATCTGACATTGCGTGCCGAAGTAATAAAAATACGTTGTAGCCCCGGGCCGTGTGTGTGTTTGAAATAAGGTCTGAAGAATAGCTCTGAAATTTCTCAGGATTTGATGGTAACGGTTGGCGCGTACAACAGGGGGACCAGAGTTTAGTTTGGTTCAGTTGGCAATAAAATTAAAAGTAGAGTAAAATAAGTCAAAAATAAGGTGCAATGTCAAACTATGTTGTAAATGACTCTATATTCAGAGATATCTTTAAATAATGTTTTCAATAGTCCTATTGTAACTGCAGGTATATCGAGTTTTCACATTGTAATTGTGACATGTCGAACCCCTTTTAATCCATTTGTAGACGTGTGTTTTTACTTGTAATGTTGGTCAATCAGTGTCAAAATCCCAGGCTACATCTACCGTGAATTTATGCTGTAAAACAATGAAAACATTAAAAAGTCAACACTTTTTTTTTTTTACGGGCGCTTAGTGAGTATACAGTTGTCACGGTAGCTGTAAAAAGTAATAGCAGTGCACACAAAATGAATCATTATCCACAGATGTTGGACATAAGTCGTTTACCAGGTCGTTACCTTATCAGTACAGTGTTAAAGTTTCCCGTCTCCAAGTCCAGCCCCTGGTTCTCACTGCGAGCCAAACCGAAGCCGACGGCCAGGAACATCAGGGTCAAAGTGACCATCCGTGTAAACACGAAGCTCATGGCCCACAGGTCAAACCTGAAGCACGACACACAGCCAACATGTGGTCAATTAAAGGAAAGGTTTCAAAACATGTTCAGTATTATGATAGGAGCATATTAAGAAATCCTTGATGTCAAGTCAATAGAAGCTTGATCATTTAAAAAACAATTCTAGGGCTGTCAAAGTTAACGCGGTAACGCGTTTTAATGCCACTCATTTCTTCAAATGCATTAAACGCAATGGATGTTTCGGAGATTGCTCATTTTTAAAGCTAGAGTGAAGATACTAGCATCATATGAAACTATAAAACCTAAGGAATCCATTGGTATCAACCATGTTATACTAGCGTGTCGCAAAGGAGGTTAAATAACGCTGCACACTTAAACTACATTTTGGCAGGAAAACTGTCATGGCCATTTTCAAAAGGGATCCCTTGACCTCTGACCTCTAGATCAGTGAATGTAAATGGGTTTTATGGATACCCACGAGTCTCCCCTTTACAGACATGCCCACTTTATGATAATCACATGCAGTTTGGGGCAAGTCATAGTCAAGTCAGCACACTGACACACTGACAGCTGTTGTTGCCTGTTGGGCTGCAGATTGCCATGTTATTATTGGAGCATATTGTTTTATGCTAAATGCAGTACCTGTGAGGGTTTCTGGACAATATGTGTCATTGTTTTGTGTTGTTAATTGATTTCCAGTAATAAATACATACATACATTTGCATTAAGCAAGCACATTTGCCCACTCCCATGTTGATAAGAGTATTAAATACTTGACAAATCTCCCTTTAAGGTACATTTTGAACAGATAAAAATGTGTGATTAATCATGATTAACTATGGACAATCGCACGATTAATCGCGATTAAATATTTTAATAGGTTGACAGCCCTAAAAAATTCTAAACCAGTAAACCCAGTGAGGTTACTTACATTTTCTGATGGTTCTCATCAGTGAAGTAAAAGAGTCTGGCGATGTGGAAGCCCAGCTCTGACGCATACTGGAGGAAGAGGAGTACCAGACCCACACGACTCAAACTAAACAAGGAAGAAGAGAGAAGCAGGTGATAGATTAGGTGACAAAAGATATGAATCCAGTGGGGAACATCCATATAGGGCTCTATGAGGTCCATATACAGTGTTTTATATAATATCAGTAGCAGTAAAGCAGAGCCACTAAGCTGAGGAGTGCAGGGAGATCTGCTGCTGCAGAGGAATTCAAGGAATCTTGTATGTCTTTTCTCACTATCCATGCATTTTTTTCTTGCCAAGCCTATGAATCGGTTGGATGCTTACTTTAACAAATAGGCTGCGGCGATGTGCAGCAGATACAGACAGATGTACTGGAGCTGACGAGAAATCTCCTCCTGGAAAAAACAAACAGCGTTTATTTGCAATCCTGAAGCCTTTTGTTCTTTGTCACTCCCTGTCTAATGTGCATACATGCAGCACACAAACAGACACACACACACACACACACACACACACACAAAGCTTATCTAGTCCCACTCCAGAACTCCTCCAGTTCCCAGGGCCTCCTCACTGACCTTGCGTACTTTCTGGAAGTAGAGCTCCGGCAAGGCATGGAGCCAGTAGGCCAGCTGAGTGAGGTAGAAAAATTTCACCTGAAACCTGGAGCAGAAACACAGACAGGTGGAAGGGAAGGAGGAGAAAGGGAAAAAGGGCAAGAAGGAGAGAGAGAGAGAGAGAGAGAGTCAATGCAATTTACACAGCAGCCACAGAGATACAATACCGGTTTGATTTGTTTCTTGTGACGTTGCAACTGTTACAAAAATAAACCTTAAGAGAACTCGTTAAGAGTAGACAGCCAAGTAATCCATCAGAAATGTCCCTGTGTTTAGCTGTTGTTTTTATTCCCCTATTTAAAACAAATTTTCTGCCAAAACTGGTTCGTCCTGGTTAGTTTTGGCTGTGTGCACGGGGCAGCACATGTCAGGAAATGATGGTAAGCTACAAACTGCAGGCGGTAGGCCAAAGCAAGCAACGTCCCTAGATCCACTGATTATTTTGTTAGACTTATTCTGAAACATACCCCATTAAAATGCAATATAAACTGAGTTGTATAATGTGTTTTCACTATAATTCCATCCATAATTAACATAATGACAGAATGTATGACAATTTTGGTCATGCGTTTTATACAATTTCTGTAATAAAACAAAGCAGAAATCCTTAAGATGGAGGTGAAAATCTTATCAAACGGAGGTCGTGGTCTAATTTGTGTAATTTTAGGGGTCTTTGACGTGATAAAGTTTGGGAATCACTGCTCTAGAGAGACTAGAATATCTTTAAATGCAACGCAAAAGACAGATTTTGTTGTTTTAACACGTCTTTTTAAAAGCAAAAATGCCAAAAATTCACTGCTTTCAGTTTCTCAAATGTGAATAATTGCTGAGTTTCTTAGTCTTCTATGATATTAAAGTGAATATATTTAGGTTTTTGACTATCTGTCGGAAAAACAAGACATCTGGAGGTCGACTTAGGCTTAGGGAAATATTTAGGGGCTTTTTTTAAAAATGAAAAGAATCTTAAGCAGCAGCCCTGGCACATGGTTCTATGAATATAATAATAATATTTCTATACATTTCTTATGTAAAACTATCGCTGACAGAGCAGGTAACACATCAGTCATACCTGAGGTGTACATGGGGATAATTCTCCCAAAGGCTGCTGGGATGCAGGAGATATCCTTCCTGTGTGAAGAAATCAGAGAAGAGAACACTTTAAACTCTCGTTCAATAGTGTGTGTGTGTGTGTGTGTGTGTGTGTGTGTGTGTGTGTGTGTGTGTGTGTGTGTGTGTGTGTGTGTGTGTGTGTGTGTGTGTGTGTGTGTGTGTGTGTGTGTGTGTGTGTGTGTGTGTGTGTGTGTGTGTGTGTGTGTGTGTGTGTGTGTGTGCGTGAAATAGTTGTCCTTGATATGTTTTAAGAATACATGAGACACTTCCTGAAGTAGGAGGTCGTAACTGAATACAATATGATACCAATCTCACTTACTGTTATGAGGATGTAAAAGCTCCACACACTCGACACCAAGTGAAACACACACAGTTGACCCGACTCATTAAACTTGGTATTCTTGCTCTTGGAGAGGTGGAGACGCCGGTTCACTTTCTGCAAACAATACAAGAGAGATCATGTGAATGCGGCTGGATCCAGTCATAATGGGCGGCCTGTTGACAGCTGAGATCGTCACGCACGAGGAAGTGTCACGGTAAAATAACTAGGACAAGAAAAGACGGCGGATCCTATTTATGGCTGCTGCTGAAAACCCTCCTGTGAAGAAGTATTCCTTTCAAGACACTGTGGAAACTGTGGTAATGGTGCTAAAATAAAACCTCATTCCTCCGCGCTGGCCTATTTCTAAACAATGACACAAGGGCTCATACCTTCAGATGGATTAAATGCTACTCCCTCTCTCTCTCTCTCTTTCTGTGTCCACAACTCTATCCCTCCTGGAGGGAGACCTGGAGCAATGCCAGCCCGTGTGATTTAGTCTGAAAAACAGTCAGCATGCTGCTCTTATGTGGTGCGTTTCAAACTGTTCTGTTTAAAATGTCCTTTTTAAGTGCAACTGGATGCAAACACTGTAAGTATGCATCTTAATATAATTGAATATATTCATAAATAGCATACGCTTACTGAGGAAACTGTAAATAAGATAAGATATGTTTTTTTACAGGTTCATGTCTGCAGAAAAAGAAAAAGAAAAATCCCAATTTCCCCTACTATTGATGGAATATCGTAATGCATGTAAACGTACCATATAATATTAAAAATATTGCTGATAAAACATTTTGGTGACAATTTATTTGACCTATTTCTGAATAATTTCCTAGTAATTTCCAAAAACCTTCCTTGGAATTTGGTATTAATTATAGGGAACATAGAGGCAATGTTGAATTTGTACTCCAGCGAGTATTTATTTCAAAAAAATGCAATGCACATACGATTCAACAAACATGGATAATAAAGATTCCAATTATAAATGAATATACCATGGTCTGGGTGAATACTCGATTCTGATTGGCTGCAGGGTGTCCATTATGTAAGGGATAATGTACAGCAAGCCTGTCATTGTTGCAAAATATACCCTGACAGGGCGATGCAGGAAACACACAAGCTGTAAGAGGTAAGTGACACTCTGTGGTTACATTGCCCCACTGAACTCACTTTGTATCACATAATCGTCTCGTCCCATTCGCTGTTCAACTCACTACTTCAGGCTGCGGCCGACAGTAACGTTACACACGGCCTCTCATTGGTTTGTGAAACTCCTGATGTTTATTCAGGGACTGGAAAGCCAGCTAGTCTTCTTGTTAAACATACTGTTAAATTATATTTACTATTTGTCAACCGTACACAATGTTATTGACTTTGACTCTTGATAGCATAACCGTAGCTTTGTGGCTCGTAGCCAAGCCGACGGCTTCAATGAGCTCAGCGGACTAGAAATATCTCCCCTTACCAAGTCGTAGCTAAGGTCCATCCTATTTACTGGAGCAGTGAACAACGTTCCATGGTATAATATGTATAATAATGCCCTTCAAGGTGTCCATAATTAGGAATTAATGGACTCTGCAGAGGCAATTGTCTGACGTGCATGTCATCCATTAATTCCTGATAATGGACACCACATCGTGCATTATCCCTTACATAATGAATGCATATTTACTAGGGTTTAAATTGAGCAGTTCATTCAAGGAAATTCCTATTTTCCCCTCAAATTAGTATCAATTATTCATCTTTTTTTCGTTTTGTTTTTTTTACAGGAAACATCCTTTAGGAAATTATGGTGCAATAAATTAAAGGGTAACCTACATTTTAATATTTACTCATTGCTGTGCTGCCTCTTTTGGCTCTACTGGCCATTTGCAATATTTGTTGTCTCTTGTCTTTTTTTATATCTGTCAGTCTGACAATGTAATTGCAGTACAGAAGGACCTCTCTGTATGACATCTACGGTGACTGACAGTGACCCGGGTTACTCACATCCAGAAGATACTCCTGCACTACAGCGTGGAGGATGATGGCGATGAAGAAATAGAAGAGGATGGTGGCGGAGTCCTTCCATCCGTAATGGTAAAACGTCACCTCGCCCTCTAAGCACACGTAGGTGGGGTTTGAACACACACACATACAGAACACGTTTGCAATCAGAGGTGTGTTAAACGTCCTGGAGCGAACTCATTTTGTAATTCAATGGCAGTAATATAACGAGGCAATATGCAGGAACAGAAGCAGCTGCAGACGTGAAACTGAAAAATGTGGGCGTTGAAAATGTGTCACATTTCAGAGAGTGAATTCAAATTAGAATTGAATAAGTGCACTGCATACCTGGTGATAGTGTGGTGACATTGTACTGAGGCTGAATGAACAGTATGGCCGTCTTGGCTGTTGCCTGGAAATCAGATGAGATGGTAATGAGCGACATATTTCAGTGAAGCATCATCAAAGTAGGTTTGAGGCAGATGTCTGTGTGTGTGTGTGCAGAGGGATAGAGAGTGAGTGAGAATCACAGCTTTTATACAGAATATATAATGTTGTTTGTCAGTCATTCAGTCAGTCCTCCCCCATGGCATCATAATAAGCTGCTGGGAGCCAAATTCCTTAAGAGTCGCTGCTGAAAAATCTGTCTGGCGTGACAAGGCTTGTGTTGACTCTGGGATGTGGCAGCGGTAACAGAGCTTCCCAAATTATTCTGTGACAAGCATCTCCTCAAAGACATGCATTAGATTAGAAGAACAGTGTTTCACAACCTTTTTCTGGCTTGTGACCACTTTGAATGAAGTAGAATGAAGGATACTGGAATGATATGAAACTAAAAATCCTAAAGAAATCTATTGGTCTCAACCATGCCGTGCTAGCTTTTCAGGAAGGAGGCTGAATAACACTTCAAAGTTATGATACATTTTGGCGAGGAAAAACTGTCATGTCCATTTTCAAAGGGGTCCCTTGACCTCTGACCTCAGGATATGTGAATGAAAATGGGTTCTATGGGTACCCACGAATCTCCCCTTTACAGACATATATGTCACAACCCTGCACCAGTAAAAGCTCCAAGGCGTGTGGTGTGAAAATATGCCCCTGAATAGTTTGGATTCATAATGTCAGGCAGTGATGGGCGACGGTAAGCTGAATATTTATGTGGGTCATTCCACCTGACAGTGGCATATAACACATATGTATAACCTAGTTTGTCATTTATTTGGGACGGTTGTCCTCAGAATTATTTTAACAATCAGACGTGGGCCTCAAGTTACAAAAGGTTGAGAAGCCGTGCCCTAAAGGGACCCTGTTTGGTCCCCTGGCCCCAGTTTGGACACCACAGTGCATCCAGTCAGTCACCAGTCATTCCTTGTGCACCGAGACCAAACACAGGTGATCTGTCAACGTGTAAATGTCAGATGCAAAACCATCTGTAGGAACTGCCGTTCTCTTTTTCCGAAACTAGAAAAATGAAGGAAATCCCCTAGTGTACTTATTATTACTCGACCAGCTGTGTGATCACAACCAGGGTTCCGTATTGAAACTGTGCTGTGAAAGCTGCAGCCCGGGGAAGTCTGTTTGTGCTCACATTAGCTAAATAAGGAGACACTTCATTAATACAGTCAATGTGAAATCCCTTCAGGTCAAAGGAATCTTTAGAGCGGCTGCTGAGCCCAGGGAGAGCCAGAGAGAGCCAGCAGCAGCAGCGGTGCAAAGATTGAGACGTGGCAGTTAACTACCACTGTCAAGCCAGAGGTGAAACGTCACACCGCTTCCGTGTAGGATTTTCAAAATAAAACCACTCTCAATGGGACGCCCTCTCCAAACCCTATTCTAAGCCAAGAGTTCTCAACTTTTTGTAACTTGAGGCCCACGTCTGATTGTTAAAATAATTCCGAGGACAACCTTCCCAAAATAAATGACACACTGGGCTATAAAGATGTGTTATATGCCTCTGTCAGGTGGAATGATAATATGACATGAATATTCAGCTTACCTTCACCTCATCACTGCCTCACATTATGAATCCAAACTATTCAGGGTCATATTTCCACACCACACGCTTTGGAGCTTTTACTGGTGCAGGGTTGTCTCCTACATCACTTTTAGTTAAAAAAAACAACCACTCCATTTTGTGTCACTGCATCTGTGACATATATGTCTGTAAAGGGGAGACTCATGCGTATATATTTATTATTGAAAATCAATTTACAACACAAAACAATGACAAATATTGTCCAGAAACCCTCACAGGTACTGCATTTAGCATACGAAATATGGCAAACTCAAGCCCAACAGGCAACAACAGCTGTCAGCGTGTCAGTGTGCTGACTTGACTATGACTTGCCCCAAACTGCATGTGATTATCATAAAGTGGGCATGTCTGTAAAGAGGAGACTTGTGGGTACCCATACAACCCATTTACATTCACATATCTTGAGGTCAGAAATCAAGGGACCCCTTTGAAAATGTTTTTCCTCACCAAACGTAACTTTGAAGTGTTATTCAGCCTCCTTCCTGAAAAGCTAGCATGGCATGGTTGGGACCAATAGATTCCTTTAGGATTTTTTTAGTTTTATATCATTCCAGTATCCTTCCTCTAGTTTTAAAGGTCCCATATAATGCTAATTTTCAGGTTCATACTTGTATTTTGTATTTCTACTAGAACATGTTAACATGCTGCAATGTTAAAAAAAAATCTTTATTTTCCTCATACTGTCTGTCTGAATATACCTGTATTCACCCTCTATCTGAAACGCTCCGTTTTAGTGCATTTCAATGGAATTGCAACGGAATTGCGTTGCTAGGCAACAGTTAGGGGCCATGTTTACTTCCTCTCAGCTGATGTTATTTACATACAATGCAACAAGAAACAAACTGGGACACATTTAGAATGTTTAAGTTTAAAACCGTGTAATGGTCTAAATATTGTATATTTGTGACATCACAAATGGACAGAAATCCTGACGGCTTGTTTCAAACGCGCAATTTCTGAATACGGGCTGTGTGTATTTCTTTGTATATTGAGCGCTTCAATACTTTCACAGTATTTATATAGCCCTTAAACCTGCTTTATAATTTAAAATACCTGAAAATCTCACTTTTTACAATATTGGACCTTTAAAACCCACCAACCATTTGGCAGCACCTTCGCGACCCACTAAGGTGGCGCTCTGAGGTCCACCAGTGGGCCCCGACCCATGGGTTGAGAATAGCTGTAAATCGAAGCAACAGCAATGCTTTTAATTTGAAGGCTGAAAACGCTTTACTTCCTGTCTTAACTGTTTGTAACTGAAGGATCCTGGAATCAAACTGTTGCAGCGGTCTGCTGGAAACTGGAACAAGACTATTGTTCAAAAAAGGGTAAAAACGTATATTTTAGGACACAAATAAGTGTAAAAATTATGTTTATGAGTCGCCACTTATGTTTGTACCAACGTTATCCCGGTTTATGAAACAACTTTTGAAACAAGAGGCGAAAACTTTGAACATATAAACGTTAAACTAGAACGGTTGAACATATACCCGTTTAACTGGAAAATAAAAGTGTATAAAGTGGCAGTTAAACTGTGTAAAAGTTAAACTGTGACTGTCTGGTTCAGTTTTATCATCATACTTTTGCAAACAGATTAACATTCATTGTTCACCAAACTTGTAGAAAAAAGTGCCACCATATCCGCGGAACTGATTCAACTGATAAAAAAGCTCAAAAAGAAGTCAAACAAGACATTTTTTTACAAAGTTTCGACCGAATAAGTTGCACAAAGTTACATCTCTGAATGTGCAGCAGCAGCAGCAGAGCTTTGCCATCTTAAAACACAGCTGAGTGGAGACGAGAGGAAGAAGAAAAAGTAGAGTTTCATCTCACCTCAAACATCAATCCAATCAAAATGAAAATCACCAGACTGAAGACGATGTCTGCGTGGTTTTGAATTAAGAACTCCTGGCTGAAGAAAGGGTAACTCTTGTTCCTCCGGCGGAATGCCATGTCAACTCAAAGTTGTCTTTCTTTTCCTCTGTCTGCTATTTTATAAATCAGAAATTTTTCTGACTACGAAGTTCAGGAGTTAACTTTCTTACTGATCTGCACATGCGCGACTCTCTTAAAGGGCGAGTGCCATAAATACCTTCTCGGAGGCCATTTAATACAATAAGTAGTCTGTCAGTGGGAGAAAGGAACTAAGTACTGTGAGTACTTAAGTACAATTTTGAGGTACTTTACTTGAGTATTTCTTCTACTTTATACTTCTACAACACTACATCCCAGATAACATGGTTGTGTGGGCCCCACATGGGTTATGCTGGGGGTACCTGGGTACCAAGTGGGCATGGGCCCAAAATGGGCATCTTATCTGGGGCCCACTTGGGTAAACTAAGTTGGTCCCGTGTGGGTCCTAGTTGGGTCACTACTGGGAAATTAGTGCATGGGGCCAACATGGAAACTGTGGACAAACCCACTTACAACACATATTTCAGCCCATGTAGTTCCCATGTAGTTCCCATGTAGAATTTAAAGCTGGGACCAAGATGGGTCTTGGGTATGTTGCCCAGTTGGGGCCCACATAACACCCATTGTAATCCTGCATGGAATCCTTATGGGCAATTGACATTGAGCCAGTATGGAACCTGCGGACAATCCCATATAAAGCCCATTTTTCAGCCCATTTACTGCCCACATGGGCCCCACATACAAATGTTGGCTGGGATTTCAGAGGGAAATATTGTACCTTTTACTTCACTACATTTATTTGATAGATTTAGTTACTTTGCAGGTTTAGATTAATACAAAATAGAAACCAACTAATAAATGATTATATATTATTATAGGTTAAGCTACCCAGCAATATATAAAGTAATTGATTACCAGCTGCAACATTAAAGGTCCCATATCGTGTTCATTTTCAGGTTAATACTTGTATTTTTTGTTTTTACTAGAACATGTTTACATGCTTTAATGTTAAAAAAAAACTTTATTTTCGTCATACTGTCAGCCTGAATATGCCTGTATAGGGGTACTCAGTTGGTTGCAATCTGCAACCACACCACTAGATGCCGCCTACACACTGTCCCTTTAAGTAAGATTTTGAATGCAGGACTTTTACTTGTAACAGAGTACTTCTACACTGTTGTACTGCTACTTTTACTAAAAGATCGGACTATTTCTTCCACCACTGGTGGTCACAGTCTTAAATGCTCAAAAATATTCAGAAACAATTCAAAAACGAAAACAACTTACTTTGATACCAAAAAATGCATCAATAATGTCAAACAATTGTATTCCAGTCACCCCAATATGTAGGTTATTTATTGCTTATTTAAAGCCACCAGTGGCCTTGCACTTCACAGTTCAAAATGTCATATAGGCAGTCACCTGGGTGCAAGAGAAAACCCAGCATCATTTCATTGCTTTGTTAGTGGATTTCATTCCTTTTACAGAACAGTAATGAGCAAATATGCATGTGTGCCCTAGAAATCATCTAGCAATCAAGAGCACATTAAAATGTCACTACAAGTACCTCATTAGCATATTTTCATTTTGTTACACAATAGACATTTGGAAGCTTTTAAAGTCAGTGCCTGAGACATGTTTTTTCCCAAACATAATTTAAATTAGAAAGACATTTTAGCAATTACATGGTCAACATGTAAATAAAGATAAAAACATCAAACACAGTTTTTGCCAGGTTGACACACTAGCCCCGCTTAAAGCAAGGCCAGTTGACATGATTATACAAAAAATACAGCATATTATTCTTTGAGGGGACTGGGGATTATTATTTTTTTAATCGGAATAACAAAAAATCACAGCAATAGATGTATGGTACAGAAGATACTTGTGCTTTTCAGAGGCCAACAAAGCTCTGGCTTATGCTGAGATGGTACGACTCAGAGATCAGACACTCCTGTCCCCTTTAGATGTAGGAATAGTTTCTCTATTCTCATAATGACTGCTGGCAATTATCAACATGAATAAAAGCAGTTTTGGTTAGTAATATAGAGACCATCAGTTGTCCAAGATCATAGAACAGCAGCATATATCTAATGACGTTTATTGATAGAACTCATGGCTACTTCCTCAATATGTGATTACAATCTGGCAGAACCAGTGTTCACTTTGTTGCACAGTATAAATGTTGAGGCTTAAGATACTTGCTACCAAAAGAATAGAAAACAAAAATGTTCCATCAGGTAGAAGGTAGTGTCTGAGCTCCATACACCACCTTTGTGGCCAATTAATTACCTTCTTCGTGTCTGATGAAAACACTGCTGAAGGTTTCACCTCTGTGTGTCCAGCATTTGGGCAAAGCAATGCTTTTAAAAAATAATTTGAGAATAATACAGTCCAGCTTAGCGTTATCCCAAAATTGTTGCATATACTATGCCCCCACAGTGTAGTAAATATATAGACATAAAGAGGTGAACATGTCTGTCTGCCTTCTCATCCTACAGCACTGAGCAGATGAAAAAGCAGCCTTCCAAAAAGCTGGTGTACTCCTTTAACGTTGGATAAGTTGCTGATGCTCTTTCCCTGATTCTGTCTCGAGAAGCTTAGAAGGTATCTTCTTCATCTCTTCGTGACATTATAAGCTGCCTCCTGGGACCTGTGAGATGAGGGATGCTAGACGGGGAGTCCAGCACTCCGGAGTCCAATTTCGGAGTAGAAGTACAGCGTGGCCC
>CAKALG010045309.1:0-15032 GCA_916700815.1 Helicolenus hilgendorfi
TTGAACCCTGCGGCTTATACAATGATGCGGCTAATCTATAGAGTTTTACGGGCTAACGGCCCAGCTAAAAAGCACTGCTCGTTTTGGACAGCACAAATTCACCCCGAGACGAAAGTGACACTGAGAGCGACAACGACAGAGAGACTGAGAAAGTGTGTGATGAAGTCATTCTGAGGCTGTTCAACTCCGACACTGAAGAAGACGACTTCAATGGTTTCAGTGCGCAGGAGGAAGATGAACATAGCGATCAGTGACTTTTCTGGTAGGCTAACGGGCTACGGCTAGTAGGCTGGTTATTTTTCAAACCAGCAGTGTTATTGCCATGTTACGTTACTGTCGTTTTACTGCTGTGTAACTGCCGTGTAACAGGCATTGTTCAGAAAACAAGCATTTCGTTAATTAAAAAAATTTAAAAAAACTTTATTTGTACCATCTTTCTGTGTAAATATCTCATGTTACAACGTGGACACCTGCGGCTTATAGACAAGTGCGGCTTATATATGTACACATTTTTTTTTTCTTTTTAAATTTAGTTGGTGCGGCTTATATTCAGGTGCGCTTAATAGTCCGGAATTTACGGTATATTGACATAAAATACATTTTGATTGAAAAAAAGGTAGCAGCTTAAAGTAAAGATCTTTAAACTGTTCTCCTAAAAACGGTCTCACCTCTCATGGACTCGTCCTCGCTCGTCACCCAGGGTTACAGTGACCGATCGGTTTTTACTGAGGCTGAAATTGTTGCTGTAGTAATGGTAGTCGGGGGTAACCCATCCAACCCACACACCGGCGGGGTCCTGCCCAGCGAAGACCCTTACCGAGTGATAGTACTGTAATGACACATGCAAGAGTTAGCCAACGCTGTAGGCGTTGCGACCAAACGGAACAAAAAAAAAAGGTTATTCAGTACCGTAGTGATGCTGCCGTAGTCCACTCGTCTACTTTCATCACTGTGCCTCACAGATCTCAATGGATATCTACCGGAAACCACATTCAACAGGTGATTATCAAGTACAAACCAGTTGAAAGATATTTTAGTCTTCAGATGTTCAAAGCCATTACAAGATGTCTGATTAAACCAAACAAAAGACAAATAAACAACACGAAAATGCAAAATACTTGCCTGCAAATATTTTGCATCAAAACAATTCATATAGGCGTCTTTGAGTTCTTTAAAAGTGCTATATAAGTTGAATTTATTATTATTATTATACCGGCAGCGATGCAAATTTGCCTCCGATAAACAGTTACGCAGTAAATATGTCTAGGGCTTTTATTGTGAAAGATAAGAACGGAAGGAGTGGAACTGGTTAGCGCTGCCTTTGTCAAGGTTGAAAGGAGTGATAAAGTTTGCCGTCATGGTTCGTACTACGGAACCTTTGTATTGTCAAACACTATAGTGTACGTATTGAATATGTCCGTTCCGCACAATGTGATTGGTTGATGCCTTTATTCACAGGGTGAAAGCTCAGAAAAGCTGCTTTTTTGCCGCATAACATTCATGTTCAGTGTGAAAGTACTCATGACAGTCCTACAAAAATATAATGACGTGTGAATTAATGGTGTGTAAAGGCCTTTACTTCAAATATTTGCATACTAACTGACACTGGACTTGATCCACTTGATATCACGATTGTGAATAATCTAGAAGTGGGTCAGAGGTATGATGCTTTGGAAAGGGTTGCTTGCTACTGTAAGGTGTAAATTCATGAGTACCTGTGTTTGACTTTAAGGGTATCTTCCTCGTGGACTCCGTTCATGTCTATAACCGGACTGGATTTGAAGAAGGACTGGAACTCTACAGGCATGCTGAGGCGACAAAACACCATATCTGCGTTGCTGTTCTGGGTGCCAAACGTCTTGTGGGTGACTTTAAGACAAGGGGGGCTGTCTATGGTGCCGTCAATCCTGGTCACCTGCAAACAGGAAGAAAGTATTTGCATTGATCCAATGACCAGCTGTGTTAGCAACAAATATGTCACCGCTTTTGATCTTACTGCGATGTGGTTGTGGTCCTTCGGCACATTAACAAAAGTAGGCAGACGCTTGCTGAACCACATGGTGACCTCTCGGTTCATGTTTACAGCAAAGGGCTCAAATCCCTCCTGCAGGCCGCACATGGTGTAGTACTTGAAGGTGCTGGCGTCTTTCCCCAGATTCATGCGGCCCACCTGGGCCAGACCGAGACTGCACACTGGAATAAACCCTGAAAGATGGTCAGAGGAGGTAAAGGAGGGAGAAGGAAGAGGAGAGAATAAATAACCTCTAAAAACACACACAGCAGGAGGGGAGGGGAAATCAATCCAGCTTTTGCAAAAAGGCAATTTACAAGTGTCACATTAAATAAGGGTGATTTCGTTACAGGGAGCCACTTATTTTTCACTTATATCCGCAGCATGGTCATTCTAGGTTAACGCTCCCTGCTCTGCATGTGAAGGCTTTATTAAAAGATGAGCGAACAACAGCTCTTTCTACAGTCACCTCATCAGTCTGACACTCCCTGACCTTGAGCTTCTATAACTGGCTCTGTTACCACATACATCATATCCACATGCAAACTTTCTCACCGTCCTCAGTTTCAAAGTCAGTGAAGCAGAGTTCAGAGCCATTGGTGGTGATGAGGATCTCTCCGTTGAGGGTGAAGATCATGGACTTGTCTTCCATGTTGATCATACAGCCCACCACGTCCCCAGCATGCCAGCACCGCCCGAACAAACGGCTGCCCATGTTCAGACAGTGACCCTACATGTATATAGAGTACATGTACAAAAAGAAAATAATATAGGATTACACAGATGCAGATTATAGCATATATTACAAGAAATGTCCCTCTTAACGTCATTTATTTGTAATGAAGTCTTTTATTTTTCCTGAAATTAGTTAAAGGTAGGGTTGGTAAAGATTTTAGAAACATTTTTTGTTTTATTTGTTAACATTTTCATTACATCCCGACAGCAATCAATAAATCAAATGCTCTGACAAAAAGAGAATAAATCTGGTATCGCAGGACTGTAATAAACCCATCCAATTATTTCATTCAGCCCAAATGAAATAATTGAATTGTCTGCCTGCGCACACTCTGCCTATGCGCGTCATTGCACGTCAACGGAGTCTTCCTTAGCAGCTCTGAGTACTAACAATAGCCATGTTCATTGTGCTGTTCATTATGATCATTTTGGGGGAGTGGCTCTGGAGGGAGGCCTGAAGCGACGGACTGTCAGTGTTCCTGACTCGGTGACGTTCTCGCTAGATTTAGGGACTTTTGGAGCTAGTGCTGCTAGCTACCTTCATTGGAAAAGAGTTGGCAACACTGAGCCGAGTTTTTCAGCTGGATCTTTATCAAGAATCTAGTGTACTCTTGCTAGTTTCTCAAGATTACCAACCCTGCCTTTATTAAGATCATTTTTAAGTAAGATAATTTTCATTTCATCTGTTTCAAGCACTTCAAGAAATAAAGGAAAAGGGCAAGTCAGTACAACAGTATAAAAACTACAATTACCGCCTCGCGGTTGTATGCTTCCACCAACCAGTTTAGTTGCAGTTTATATCCATGCCTGTCCAAAATGTCATCACTTCATCATTTTATCCTATTAGACATTTGTGTGAAATTGTCATAAATAGCATATCAATTCTTGAGCTATGGCTGAAAACTTGTTTTGTGAGGTCACAGTGACCTTTGACCACCAAATTCATCCTTAATTCCAGGTGGAGATTTGTGCAAAATTTTAAGAAATTCCCTCAAGGCGTTGAGATATCACGTTTACCTGAACGATACGGAAGGACAACCCAAAAACATAATGCCTCAAGATACACTTGATTCAACAATATTACATCCTATGGTTGACAGCTTACCCTGTATCCATCAAAGACAAAGGCGAGCTCATCCGTGCCAAGCTCAACATCTGGCTTACATCCAGGTCTGGCCCAGCCCACTCTCATGTCTCCTCCCGTCACAGCCTCAAATTCAAAGTACCACTTCCCGGTCTTCACGGCGTACGTCCTCTCCACTCTGAAGAAGCGGATCTTGTCGATGCTGAGCCGCTCAACCACTTGTCCTACAGGGCAAGGAAGGGAGTGTCAGGTTGTGGATTGCTGCTTTAAAACCAGCTGAATCCCCTCCAACAAGTTAGGAAATGAATAATGTAACTATTAATTGAAACAGCCTAATATTGGGTGAGGTTAAATCATTGCACAACCCCTATTCTCTTTCACTGTCGACTGAAAGAGAGTGGGAGGCAAAGTCCTTTATCTGGACTGGAAAATGAAGTCACACTTGTCACACACATTTTCCTCCACATTCTTTATAACGAGCATTTTATCATACACTGTATAATTTGAACGGCTGCGCATTTAGATAGGCATACGCCCATGAGTCAGACTCACCGCCTTCCTGGTCCGAGGGCTCGATGTTGTATCCGTAGCCAATCAGAGTGCGGATAGCCTCCCGCAGGCTGTCCCTGTTGGACTTCTTGGTGCGCTCATCCAGCAGAACATAGGGAACCAGGCGAGGGTTACGCTTACTCTTCAGATCCTGCAGAGAGGAGAGGCAGTCAGAGAAGATTTCAAACAGGAAAAACAAATATCCCTGGTTATCTCATTAATTGTACTGTAGTCCAGCTCAAACATAAAACTGTTATGTGCTGTTATGTGTGACAGTTCCTGTAATTGAGAAGTTAATTGTTGCCATTGCGCTACTCACTTCCTCTATCTTTCCTGTGTCACTCATTTCCCATCGCAGTTCTCCCACTGGGAGTCGAGGGCGCAATCACAAAGTATCATATTAATGCTACTTAAGCAGATTTGTGGAGCTTAATTTGAAATCTTGTGCTGGTTATGCAGATCACAGGCTGTTTGTTTGGTAGCAGCTTTCCCCGATATCACTGAAGGGTTTAATTGAAAACCTTGTGGCATTTTTCCAAAGCGCTGGTCAGTTACCCGGTCTCATGTTATCCACTACGACCCTTGATCTACATATGACCAAACATCTGCCTTCAAGAAGGATGCCATAGCTGCCTTAGCTGCTTATACTGGTTCAAATGGCAGAGCAGGCACAAAGAAAAAACAAGGTTCCCGCTCTTTTCTAGAGATCATGAAATTTATTTCAGTGATGATTTAGCTGGTATGACAGACAGGGATACACTAATACGTTCCTCTCTGTGGAAGTCTGATTTAAAAGACTAACGCTATAACTTATCTATGAAATCATCTCTTACATATTTATAAATGATGACAAATTGACCATAGAATAATGCAAACACACCTGCAGATGTAGGCAAGCATGTCAACTCCAGCAACCGAACCAAACGTGCTAACCAATTTAACATTATTCAACAATTTAAAACAGGTTGGGAAGAAAGCAACGTTATGTTATGTCATCAAACCTGCATGTGTTCACAGCGTTTCCATAACATAACCGAGAGCAGCCTATTCAAAATACTTTCATCCATAAGCTACCATTTGAACGTTAATATGATCCTGACCAAAGCCATTCAAATAGCAATCCGAAAATGTTATCTGTTTTGGGGAGCTCTGATAGATAGTAGTAGTAGTAGTAGTTCATTCTCAGCTAAAGGAAAATAGGAGAATGAAAAATAATTTTCCAGGACAACACAAGATTTTCTAGGAAAATTGGTCAACTGTTTTCCAGGATGTGAGGGAACCATGAAAAATGGCCTGTTTACACTTTATATTATGTGTCTTCTAATTTGTATATCTGCTGCTTACTCTGAATCAATAGGTGACTAACCCCTCTCTATCCACTCTCTTAGTTGTTTTTAGGGACCAGCGTTCATACATAGAGCCTCTTTTTCCACACTATTAGCAAAAGAGGGTAAAATGAATGAGCCTTCATTCACTTAATGTGGTAACATTTTGCAAGATGCATCAAATTATTTCTCAAAATAAGTTGTAAATGAATGCTTTTAAGTGAAAAACAAACAGACAACAGCAATTTATTTTACTAAAACCAGCCACCCTATGACCACAGAAACAAGATTAATTTCATACTGCATTGAAATAAATATGTTTCCACAGGGATGACGCATTCTACATCACATCGTGGGAGAAAATAGCAGTGAGAACTGAACGGTTTCTGGAGAGTGTATTATATACAGTACCAAAATACACCAAAAAACAAAAGCCAGCAGTTGATGTATTCAGTTTTAGCATTTGTTTGTTGAACAGATGAGAAGACACGTGCTGTATCGATGTGTTCTGCACAATATGTTCTGTGTCTTGTTGCCCTTTACTGCAGAATATCTTGCTGTGTATTGAATAATGACATATAGCCAGGAAATGTCAGACTAAACAAACCGTCTGACGCACTGGTAAAGTAGAGACGGTATGGGAGGTGAATTAATGAACCATGAAGGAGAAACTGAGCGTATAAAAAAATGCAGTAGCCAAGCTTGACATAGAAGAAAGAAGACAAAGCTGCCTCTTTTTTCTTTACAGAATAAGAAAAAAGATGTGTTGAATTTAATTGAATTTAAAAGTAAAGTTTAAACCACAAAAACATCTCAGGTGCTTTTTAGGGTGAGATTTTGTCCACCAATATAATAGTTTGTTTTGGTCCCAGCCTGCTGTGCATGAATACATCCAGTGTACTGTACCTGCTGAATGCCGTAAGTCCATCCCTGTTTGATGCGGTCCTTGGCCCACACATTGTGCGCATTCTCTGCCAGTTTGTCCACCAGCAGCTCCTGACCTGGAGTCAGTTTTATGTCAGACAGGTCCAGAGGAGACGGCTTATAACCATTGGACATCATGTAGCTAGCGGAAAAAAGATAATGAAAAAAGTTATGGAAGTAATAAAACATAAATCCACCAGGACAAGTTTACCCACATGTATAGCTTCATATAAATCTTAATGGCAGCACATACAGTATATTAACACGAAATATCATGTTTTCTGGGTTTACACACCTTTTGATGTACCATTTCATCTTTGCACTTACTGTAGATAAGCCTAAGGTATTATATGTTTCAAGTGATGGTTAAAATATAATATATTCTCTACAAAAGTCTCTTTTAAATCATTGGCAAAATCATTGGCAAAATCTGGTCTGCGCTACATTTAAATAAGAAATGTGTGTTCTGATGGACTTTATACAGCAAATATAAGCATGCACACTTACTTCTTAGGGAGTTTTATCTTCTTGAGGGAGCCCTCAGCATTTGGATTGACCTGAACTACACGACAGCCCAACGCCAGTAGCGTCCTGTGGGGGAAAAAAGAGTAGAAAGTGAGTGAACGAATGAAGCTGCAGATTGTGTTTAATCCCCACCTTGACATTACTTCTGATTTGACAGAGTGCACGTAGATCCAACAGTAGCGATGGAGGGGTTGGGAGTGTTCAAATGGAGCAGTGATGGGTTAAATTGAGCGTTTCCTAATCTGTCAGGGTACAAAAAGCCACAGAATACCCAGAGGAATGCACTGGGCGTGAAGTGCTTTTCTTTGCACCTTGTGAGAGGACAAAGTGACAGTAAAAATGAGTTTGACGTCACTCAGAAAAACCATCAGTGTCACCAAGATGTGTCTGAGGATACCTGTACCCCGGATGAAGAGTAATCACAACAAACCTCCATGTTCTCCTGTATCATTTAAAGAGCACTTATGTAAAGCACTTGTAATAAGTCTCACAAAACTACAGCTGACAAAATCAATCCATAACGGTCAACATACTTCAGAGTTTCGGTCGACATCTGCAGATTGTAGTTCTTTTCAGTTTCTGGCAGCTTAGAGAAATCCACCAGGCACGGGTGCTGCCGCTTATTATCATCCCTTATCTATGAGAAAAAAGAACAGTCACAAGTGATCATATTTCAACTTCCCTTTGTTGCCTGCCAGTTTGGCCCACAGTAACTCTATTTGTATGAACATCATGTGGGAAAGTTTACTAAAATATGCATATGAAATGCACAGCCTTGTAAGTCAGTGTCATAGTGAACCAACAAGGAGAGGAGAATGTGGTTTAAATACAGGGTGCTACTGGTTGCAGTGATAAGACAGTCTACTCTAGTGAACATGTTATGAAAGAGGAACGAGGGAGCATGTTTTCTTGGGGGAGAGAGAAAGGTGCTCGACCGGAATACCAAGTGAGAGGTGTAATGCCTCTCTCGAGGCTGCTCCGTATGCCAAATAATCCCTTTGGCAATGCTGCTCAGAGGAGGCGGCATGGCAATGGCGGATGTTTACCAAGAAAACATGCGGGGCTGCGTACTGATATGCAGCTGTGTGTGTGGGTCCAATGAACACCAGCCAGCTCTTTTGTGAATAGTACAAGAACTCTGTGGGAAATCTCTTCTCTGGCAGTTCTTCCTTTTACAGAATTACATTTGCGAACAAACAAATTAAAGAAAAGGTATTTTTAAGCATTTATGCAAACAGGACAAAATAACGAACGTCACTTTGTTTATTCGCTCTGTAGGACGTCTACTGTGAATGCAGCTGTGATGAATCACAATGAATGACAACTACAGAGCACAGAGTGAGCTGCATCCAAAATGACTGTACTGTACATGTAATACTACGTGCACCATGGCTTTATCTCACGAGTTGACACATGTGTGCCTCTGACCCCCTGAGCTTCAGTAAGAAAAACTTCTTGACAATAAAATACTCATACGAAATTAAAGATCTTTAAAGTGGCAATCCTTAAGATTTCAATCCTGGCTGATTTAGAATTTCTATTTGAGTGAAAACAATAGAAGTGTACTTAGAGTTTAGCAGTCTGGAGTCTTTTTGTTGATACATGAGCTTAAGCTGGGCATACACTATACGATTTTACAAATCTCGTTGTGTAACTTCTTCTGCTACGGAACGAGTGGATCGTTTGCAATGTAAAGCCAAAGCTCACGATTTATGTGCTCACACTGTACAGTCCGATTGTCAGCCGCGACCAGAGTGCTCACACGGCCGTTGGCTCCTGCTAGCTGTCCTGGCTGTTCACAGTTGCCAATAAAGATTTGTTTGAAAGCTCCGAGGCAGGTAAAGTTTGTTTGCTACTAGAGGTCTGTACGGATCACAATGCTAACAAGGCAGAAATGTGCTGCCTTGATCATCTGTGCCATCTTCTCTGCTGAAACATCTAGAAAAAAGAGGCGCAAGCGTATATGGACTCGCAGGTGGCTAGGAAGACGTGGACAGTACGGCTTGTCTATTTTGCAGAGATAATTGGAGGTAAGCTAGCTTCCATTTTATTATATCTATTGTACATTTTACATCTTCATAGCTACGCTCTGATTACTGTAAAAAGAGTAGAAATAAGTCCCAGATGTTGGGGAATCGGCTCGTGGCTCTGCTTCAACTGTGCAAGAGCATGTGGTCAGCCGACCAAAATTTCGGACATGTCAGAAATTCATCCGACTGTTTGACGGCCGGTTAGGAGGAGTTAATCGGTCTCCCCGGTATACTGCACGGCAAACAACACTCGGTGAAGTTGAAATTTTGTCCAACTCTAAAATTAGTCGTGTGGCTCAAATTTCGGGCCAGAAACAGGCTAAAATTCGTATAGTGTATCCCCAGCTTTAGAAATAGGATAGAAACATTCTCTTTCAGTGTACATGATAGCAATTAAATCTTTTGTGTGTATACTACAGCATTTTTTCCGGGAAGGTAAACACGGACACCCATTTCATAATACTGCAAATAGATAAATATTGCAATACTTTCATCAATGGGCCATAGGCTCAATCGTCATTGTGTTACCTCAATTGGCTATAGATAGTAACTTAACAGATATTTATTGAAAATAAATATAATGAAAACTTTTGAGATTGCCATTTCAATAAATGTAAATAGGATGAAGGCCTGTATAAAAGCTGACGGTATTAATACTATAGAGAGGATTCTGATATACGTTTGTATTATAGACATAAGAGCTGTGTTCCATATTGTTGTTTGTGTTGTCATCTGTTCCTTAAAGGGCAAAACAGGTCACTTTGGCGTTATTGTTTAGCTGATGTACAATAAACCAAGAAAGTCACCGATCGAGACAAAAAACGTTTTTGACCATATAAACTGCCGATATAATGACTTAAATAGTTATAGAATTTGGTGTAATAATGCAAAATAATAATTTTGACTCTTATTCAGCTGATCATATTAAGAATATACAGTCAGCTTTCTACTTCTGTGTTTCCTAATACTTAGGATATAAAGGGAATACTAATTTATTATATTTTGGGAAATACACTTATTCACTTTCTTGTCAAGAGAACCACAAGACGGTTAGCTTAGCATAACAACTAGAAGCAGGGGGAAACAGCTAGCCTGGCTATCTCCAAAAGAAAACGCCTCTACAAAAAAACGCTTCTATAGCTCACTAATTTACACATTGTATCTCATATGTTTAATCCGTACTCAAAGTCTGGAGTCTGTTTATGAATCTTAACTTCGAACAGAGCCAGGCCAGCTGTTTTCCCCTGCTTCAAGTCTTTATGGTAAGCTAAGAGTAATATTGATCTTCTCATATAACTTGGCAAGAAAACAAACGAGCATTTTCCCCAAAATGTCAAACTGTAACTGCATCATAAACCCCCTTAGGTTTACATTTAGATGACGGATTATGTCTTTAAAGAATCAATTAAACTTCTCTTAAAAGAGGAAAAACTAAAGACAGACAATTAAAACACAGGCATTCCTCTTGGTTTATTGCTGCACAGAAATTGCCAAAACAATCCGTTCTGCCCTTTGGTGAAACAACACTTTAATTCATGACTTCTACTAAAACACAGACACAATGACTCCGCTACCTACAAACAAACTGGAATGAAGCATCTAAATGAATGGTAGGAAAGGCATTGAACATGGAAAATTAGAGTTTTCTTTCCACTTACCCTCTTTTTGGTGTGAACCGCAAATTATAAAAGAGAAAGCAAGATGACGTACAGGCTTTTGATGATTCAATTCTAACACTACCAACAACTAACGCATTTAAAGCTGCTCTTTAACTCAAATTTGTATTAGAGAATGTGTAATTGTGATGTTTATTTCTCCACAAACATGGCAAAATGTATGGGTTATGCTTTTTATCTCTTGATCCAGAGTGATAAGTTTTATATAAGGAAAGGAATCTGCATGTATCTCACCTTGCCAAACGACCAGCCCAGCTCGATTTTATTCATCCCCCACAGTTCGTGGATGTTCTCAGCTAGCTTGTCTCGGACCTTCTCTAAATGAGGCGGCATAACAATCTGCAGAAACAGTCAAAGTAAGAATCTAAATGAAAAAGATAAACTGTGACAGGATTATTAACATTATTGTCTTTCCGTCTCCTGTTGGTTTACCTGGCTAGTTTCAACAGGTGTGGGGATGAAGGAGGCCTGAGACATGAACTGCGTGGTGCCCAGCAGATCTCGGACTCCTTCCGCATCCCTCTTGTACTCTTTCACCGGCTCCACCTTCATCTTCTCTTTCGGCAGCAGAGCTTCGTAACATGGAGCGTAACTCGATGGAGGCAGGAACTTAAAGTCGCCGTGTCGGCCACCCAACAGGTAACGCACCCTAATGAGATTAAATGTTATTAAAGCTATTATTCCGCACACTAAAATTGTAGGAGAAAAAAGTTATTTAATATGGGGAAAAAGTGTGTAAATTACATATCTGATCATAAGTGATAATCAGACAGCTATTAATGAAAAAGGCAGCCAGTGAAAAGAAAAACCTACCATGCAGCTGAATGTGACTATTTTTGTCCTCTAAATCCACTTCAATCAGTTCCAGCCTAGGTGCACTAACAGGGACAAGTTTAGCTCGGAGACAGAAAAAAACGTCGCAGGCCATCACTGTGAAGAGGCTCTCCTGAGGCCGCCCAAAATAGCTACTCGAGTAGTAGTGGTGACGCAAGCCAAGCCTATTCTGACTGCAGCCCTCAATTATTGAGGAGTGAAGACGTGTGGCTGTCATTTTCTGGCACGTTTAAATCCGTTGAGAAGTTCACCCTGTTCAGTGGGTCAGTTTCAAGTACGAGCTCGGAGGCGTCACAACCCACGCAAAAGTATTTGTAAGGTGTCACTTTCCGTATGATTGGTGAACATTAACTGTAATTGAAATGTCTGGATGGATTGGCACAAATTTGGTACAGACCTTCATGTCCCCTCAGGATGAGGATGAATCGTAATAAACTTTGGTGATTCCCTGACATTTCATCTAGTGCCATCATTAAGTCAAAACTTTAACTTGCCGCACCCTTTGGTTTATAACTAAATACCAACAAAACTAATGACATTCCCATCAGTCTCCACTGCACTTTGTGTTAAACTATGCTAAACTAGGATGGTGAACAATTAAATATTATACCTGCTAAACATCAGCATGTTAACATTGTCATTGTAAGCATGTTAGCATGCTGATGTTAGCATTTAGCTCAAGGCACCACTGTGTTGTACAGCCTCACAGATTGTAAAAGAGACATCTGTAAAACTGTTGACAGGACACCTCAAACTGTAAACAAAGTTGATTATGACTCTTTCTATTCTGAATTTTTGGTTCTATATTTGTAAAACTTTCCTCAAGCTGAGAAAAGCGATTTATAAATCTGTGACGTCATCACAATGTAAAGTCTATGGGGCAAGCAGGAGCTCATGTGCGGGGCCAACGGGAGAAACACTGCTGCATATATTCAGTGGGCCGCATACTCTGGAAGTAAACCCGGAAGCTAGAAAACTTTTTTGGCGTATGCGCCAGGCGAGCAATTCTTATTGGAATGAATAGGCGCCAGCTTGGAGTCTGGTATCCAATTCTTATAATACATCCATGCTGCAGACTTGTTGACTGATGAAACAAAGTCTTAACAGCCACATAATACAAATCAACTCAGGACATTCCTGCATCTTTGAAAGACAACGACACGCTGCTTTAACAGGAAAATTGTCGAGTCCACCCGGATTCCTTTATGAAACAAAATCTGCTGAATCACATGCAACTCTCAATTCCCTTTCCGCTGCTAGTAAACCGTCAGGTATGGCATCACTTTAAATTCATTTTCATCAGGCAATAAGGATTTCAAATAGCTTTGATGACCAAAATCAAATCAGACCAGTCTCTTGGTGTCAAGAGTCTCTGGACTTCAAAGACTGAAAGCTGTTAATGCAAAATGATGCTTTGCTCTACGAAGTCGGAGTCAATCATGGAATCATGGGAAAACTGCTGGAGCTTGAAATCCCATTTTAAAGTGTTGTCAATCACACTATCTGCGGTCACCATGGCAACAGAGCAGAATATGATTCCAGCCTTTTTTTTAACCTGTGTCCAATCTCAAAGCCTTGAGGACTAATGAATTTGGACCAGAGTGGGTGGATTATATGGATTTCATGCACGGTCGTGTTTGTGAGAGTGCAGGTCTGCAGCATATATATATATGTAAATACAGTATATATATAAATTCAGATTCATCATCGAGGAATATCAGGGAGTCTGTTCATCCAAGACAACGCAGAGGAGAAACAAATAAACACTCACTTGACCCCTGCAGAGAAGCTGACGACGGGGAAGAAGAGCCCGTCTGTGTTGAAATTTTCGAACATGCCCTGAACGGGCTGTCCGTTGATTCTGAATGAAATGCTTGGGGCTCCCAGGTCCAGACAACAGCTCACCACATCCTCTGAGGTCAGGATGTGCTGGTTCATGGACGCAACCGCCCTTGGGATACGACCTGTTCAGAACACACACACACACACATTTATGTGAAATACGACCCAGTGAGTGATGCTGGCACAGATCACGTCTCTCACACACACAAATTTGTACACACAGTAACACACACTCTGGGCAAGGAGATCATCCCTGCAGGGTACTGATCTTGTCTAGACACTGCCTGGCTGTGGCCCAGGGTTACCACTAATCTTTAATACATTAGATTATTATGATATCATAGTTACACAGAATTTTCTTCCTACCTGACCAGAGGTGGAGTCCGTCAAAACCATACGAGTAGAGGTCATCTCCGACTCCATTGCCTCCCCATCCCTCTCCTCCTCCGGGATAGGGAGCGTAGCCTTTAGCGTTAGCCCAGCCCACCCTCAGGTGGGAGGGTTCGCTGGTCACAAAGTGGTCCACCTGGTCAATCATCAACTCGTAGTACCACTTCTTATACTGAGCGGAGCCCTCGCTCACCCCCAGGAAGATGTTCGGTCTCATACTGGCAATGAAGTGAAACATGATATCATTAGTTATCCCTCAGAGGCAGTGAGATATTCGCAGATATTCTCAAATTCATTTGTAATATCTTGTTATTTTTTCTGAAAACTAATGAAAAAGTCTTCCCTCGGGACAAGATAATTTAATTTGTTTCTAATGTATTTGGTTCAGGAAGTTCTTTAAAAGTGTTGATATCATGAAGCAAAGCAGATCACTGGTGTCAAGAAAATGATCCAGAGAGATTTGTGAGATTAAAGCTGAGTTGAAATTATCGCACCCTCACCGAAATGCTTCTTTTCATTGTACAAAGACGAAATGTCGAAGGATTATATCAGATAATAGCAGATCTAAAAGCCAAGTGCAATCTCAGCGCGCTTCATTGTACAAACTATCACGTTATGGTTGAGCGTACACGGTCCGCAGTCCAATTTAAAGACCATGTTGTTAAGTGTACGCGGTCTATGCTCGACATGTAGTTTTATATGTGTACCTTATACACTCAATTACACGGTCCAAAGATTGGAAGGCTGAATGTACACACTCCCACTATAGGATAATCGGGGCTCTGGAGCCGGTTACACGTGAGAGATTATGTAGAGATAGAGATATGATCCTTTTATACTTAAGATAAAACAAATAATATGACACATCTGACCTAACACTTACTTTGTTTAATAATTATATAAACTGGGAAGATTTCATAAAAATAACACATTATACCTTAAATTACAAAATGTGTCATAAAATGGCTAAATAAATTCAGCTAGCTTAGTATAATCAGATATTTTCCACTCATTCTAAGCTGCATGAATACCGCTGACTCTGAAACACATTTTTCCATCTATGTATATACAAATAAAACAAGGTCATAGAGTAGCTACATTTACAAA
>CAKALG010045311.1:0-16638 GCA_916700815.1 Helicolenus hilgendorfi
ACACACACACACACACACACACACACACACACACACACAAACACAAGCCTGCTGTTCCTTATATGACCAGGAGGTGATAGTATGAGTCCAGCAATCAATCATCATCTCTATCCCGTTCTCTTTATCTCTAGAACTTTGAGCTAAAATAAAATGAACTGCTGTTCTACTTTCTTTCTTTCTTTCTTTCTTTCTTTTTTTCTTTCTTTCTTTCTTTCTTTCTTTCTTTCTTTCCTGACAATGGCTCCTCTCTGCTCCTTTTCTTTTCTTGGAGCTGTCAGGGTGAATATTCACCTTGGTTACTGAAGCGGACAAATGACACCTTTTAAAGCTGTGAGGTGTGTGTGTGCGTGTGTGTGTGTCAGATGTATGTGTGGCTGCGGTTTCATAAAGTGCAAATTCCATTTTTGTAGCGGTGGTCTGGAGAGAATATCGTTTACACTTCATTAGCTCTGTATGTGTGTGTGTGTGTGTGTGTGTGTGTGTGTGGAGAAAAGAGGAGACAATGCAACTATCAATCTGTGTGTGTGTGTGTGTGTGTGTGTGTGTGTGTGTGTGTGTGTGTGTTTGTGTGTGTGTGTGTGTGTGTGTCAGAGCACTTAGAGCTGTCAGAAAGTTTGTGTGTGTGATTGAAAACACAGCCACTCTAGTTTGGTAAGAAATGGTCGCTTCATTTGTCTTTGCTAACATAATTGCACAAACTAAACAACAGTACAAACTGTGTAAATGTGTCACGATGTGGCTCTGAACGGCCTTCTTCAGAATACATAAACTCAACCGAGGTATTTTTCTTGTTATTACTATACGTACCAAATGATTCAGTTTTAACAATCATCATTATAAACATATCACTTCATGATAATGTTTCAGTGTTAAACAATACTAAGATATGTTGCTAAAACACATTTTTTTTTTTTTCTCATTTGTTGTTGGAACAAAACTTACATATTTGATTAAAATGAAAGAAATATAGAGTCAATGCCTGAAGAGAAGACGTTACATCTGCTTGGAAACCTGGCTGGTTTACATGCTTTGATTAAGTTTTATGTCATGGTTGGGATGAGACACAAAGATGGGTACTGTTTTTTGTTTCCTACGTATACAGATGACATGTTGTTATTAACCTGGTCTAAAACATATTAATTTATTATGTAAAACACACATGCTGTTATTAAAAGAATTATGCAGAGATTTCAATTTTCATTTATGGATGACATAATCCCTATTGGGGAATCTGCCACATTAATAATCCAGCCCAGTCCTGAATGAATGCAAAGTCTCCACTGAGGTTTATATTCAGTACACACATTATGTAATGTAACACTAATTAATACTGTATTACTACACAACAAACCACCCAGCCTGGTCTCACTACCGGGGCGTCAAATACCGACAGTCGGGCAGTGGTCCTCGGCATCTTGATACCAACGCACAAGGCACCCTTTAACCTTTTCCACCCCCCTCCTACCCTCCTCTTTTTCATAGACCCATTTTTGTCTTTTTTTGGGGGGGAGGGGTACAGGGTTTTTTTAGGGGGCAATAGCAGGTCAACAATACATACCACATTGAAGTGGTGTACATCATCTGAAAGATTAATTTGACAGCTCAGCGCTGTTCAAGTTGTTGAAGTCATAAATTGGAAATAAAAAAAGAATAATTGATCAATTGATCTATTAATCAAAATAAATTGTAAAAGTGTATAAGGGCTTAGAACATTATGATAAAAGTATATGATGGACATTTCCATGCTCACTTGTGTCTCATATACAGTATGATAATAAGTTGCTGCAGCAATTTTGGGGTTGATACCATCTGTTACACAGATTTGGTGCTAAATTTAAACATTTCTTACCACTCAAGAATTGATAAAAATGATCAATGTTCTCTCCAAAATACCACATTTAAGTCACCACACCTCGAAGAACACCATAGAAAAAGCCATGCTGGGATTTGGGATCAAAAACTTTTGACATTTGGAGATTTCTGCAGGAATTGCATTTTTCGGCGATTGGACGGCGAGCCCTTCTGTTGTGTAAACTGCTCAGAAATGTAATTAATATATAGTAAATAATATGCAAGATAAGCATATCGTCTGTTATTATGAATGGCCGAATCTTGCAACGCTTTAAATTATGCGGCCGCAAGGAATTGTTGGATGTTATTTTCTCCTTTCCTTTGGTAAAGGATGCTCCAGTGTATCCTATGCTAAAGGAGGTAATAAAGGAAGCGTTGAAGCTCCTTTCCTCAGCATTTAGAGAATTCAAACAGCTCTTATCACGGCTGCTACTGAGATACTCCCGGGTCATTTCACTCCGTTAGGAATCTTCCTAAGAGAAAAAGGACTTTTCGACCGTAGCCCTATGAGTGCAGGGTCTTTAAACTGTGGACAGCTCCTGGTGCTGAAACCAAGTTTTCCTTGCAGATCTTTTCATTTACGCAGTTTTAGGTGCTGGATTTGCCTTAATGGCAGCAGACCTAATGAATCAGTCACAGAGCTAATATATTGTAGTAGCTACATGTCAGTTCTGGGCTATTACCCAGGCCATTACTGCATTTACAAAACACAGTACTATAAATCCAAACCAAATAAAAAATGTTAAATGGTAAATGGACTTGCATTTATAGAGCACTTTTCTTGTCTTCCGACCACTCAAAGCGTTTTACACTACATGTCAGCATTCACCCATTTCACACACACATTCACACACTCACCCATCAGGATTAATCTAAATACTCATTCACACACACCAATGGCTCTGCCTTCAGGAACAATTTGGGGTTAAGTGTCTTGCTTAAGGACACATCGGCATGTGACCGGAGGAGCCGGGGATCCAATTTGTGGACGACTTGCTCTAACCTCTGAGCCACAGCTGCCCAATGCTATAGGCAATAGTTTAGTTCCTCTAGTTAAAGGTTCCCTGTGGAATTGTAGACCTCTAGTAGCACTATGGAGCTGTGTTTCAATGAGTGAGTCCCCTTTTTGAAATCTCTTCCACTGATCGACAGGTTGAGGTAATGTACCACGATGTGCTGCAATGTGCCAACAAAGGCAGGGAAGAAGAAGAAGAAGATGCAAGCTTTGCAGATGTTTTATGAGGAAAGATTTGCACTCGACACGTTCGTTAAGCCTCAAAGTCTAAGACTGAAATATAGGAGTGGAAATGGCAACATTGTTGGCAAAAGTAAAGTCATTCTGATAAAATGATAATTTAAAAAGAAAGATTCAAAAGTCATTGTCGAAATACAATTGGGTTTAGAAAAAAAAATATTTTTGTGATTGTGTGATGACTCCACATATGGAGATGGTTTTGGGACATTTTACATTTAAAATATCATATTTCACACAGGATTTGGGTAAGCATAACCAAACATTACAATTTTAGATTAATGGGTTGATTGTAGCATGGAAAGCTTTTTTCCTTGATAGCATCATTGGGAAAAGATTCCATAATAACCTTTCAGCATATTGTAATTAAAGTGTTCTGAGAGAAAACTAGACTTCTGCTCCTCCTCATGGCTCTGTTTTCAGACTTTAGAAAATCTAGCCTGTGACGGGAGACTTTGACCAATCACAGGTCATTTCATTGAGAGAGAGTGTTCCTATTCGCTGTGCTCCGGTCATGTGACTGGAACTTGCCGTTCCTTCACCAGATTTCACAATGGCGGCGGTGTCACAAATTTTCTAATTTTACAGCTAAACCGCACACTACAAGATGATTCTAAAAACATTTGAGGAGAGAAATAGGCATTACCGTAACAGAATATTGATTCATATCTGATCAGCGCTGCCTAGTTTGACCGTTTGGTCAGAGTTCGCGAGTGATTGACAGCCGGCTCTCATAGACGGCAGCTGGACAGCAGACCTCAGATCAGCTCTTACTGCTTGTTTTCCTCTGGTCTGTGAAATCTTGCAGATGCCGTTAGGAGCACCGGAAGACACAGAGGAACATGATTTTTTTCAGGTTACCTGTTTCATGTACTATTGTCAGGACATAGCGATCGTTCTATAAAAATAACTTTTTTAAATCATATTTGCTCCGATCTCGCCTACTTCAGCTTTAAGTGGGATATTTAGTTAAGTAGGTAAAATACAGCTAAGATGATGTTACAGTAAGTACTACTGAGCTGAGTTGTTCATTGATCCTTCATTTGCTTCTATGTAATCTGCAACACTACTTCTTTATCAGAAAAAAAACTTAATGTAAGCAGTCAATAATAAGTGTTTTCAATGTTAAGGGAACTTAAAATAGAAGTAATGAAATACACTGGAGGATTTCTGATCCACTTCACAGCACAAATTGATTAAACGTCAAATCGACATTTTCCACGGCTGTGCTCTCCGTGTTATTATGATGTGAAGGCAGGTCACTCACTCACAGTAACAATATTGAAGTCAGATAAATAATTAGAAAGTTGGATACAAACTTTTATTTACTGCAGCTTCTATCAGAGATTCGTAATTAGAGAAAGACATTGTGAAGCCACCCCAGTGAACACAGTGATGAGACAACCGAGCAGAAAATTGCCGGTCGCAGGAGCAAGATGCAATAATCTGCTGGTTGACAAGTGCTTCATTAGTCGGTTTGTAGTCCAACAGGCATTTTTGAAGGGGTGCTGGATTTCAACACTTGCAGGACTAGGCTTCGTAATCACAATCAGTATATTAGTGGGATAATTTGTGGTTTGGTTTGGGGGTAAATGTAGTGGTGAGTTTTGTTGGGTTGAGACGAAATAAATACCCTAATTAATGTATTTAAAGCTGCAATAAGCAGCATATCTATATGAACAATGAATCACATGAAGGGAACTGTAAGGGGAATGTCAAAGGGATGTCAAAAGTGATGAACTATATTGCATATATATTTTGTTAACCAAACTCTTTTTTTTGTTTTTTTTTCATGCTTTAAAATAACACAAAGCTCCAATATATTGTTGGGATGAGTAGTAGTTAATGTGCTATACTGTATGTTTGATACTAGGGTTGGTGATGTTCTTCAAAAACATTTTTGTTATATTTGTTGAAATTCTCATTACATTGCGACAGCAATCAATAAATCAAATGAAAAAAAAAAGAAAAAACTGCTGTCTATGGATGTCGCAGGACTGTAATAAGCCCGTCCAATAATTTCATTCAGTCCAAATCAAATTATTGGACGGACTACCTGTCTGCCACTCTGTCCCTGCATTCATTGCACGTCACCAGAAGTCTTCCACCAGCTGGTAGCTTTACAGCTGGAAGTACTAACAACAGCCATGTTCGTTGTTTGTGTTCAATATGATAATAATTTGGGGAGGGGCTACTGAGGACGGCGAGATTGGAGCAAATATGATTAAAAAAAAGCTATTTTTATAAAACGGTTGCTATATCCTGACAGTAGTACATGAAACAGGTAACCTGAAAAAATGTGCCTCTGTGTCCTCTGGTGCTCCTAACGACATCTGCAAGATTTCACAGACCGGAGGAAAACAAGCAGTAAGAGCTGATCTGAGGTCTGCTGTCCAGCTGCCGTCTATGAGAGCCGGCGGTTATTATGGATTTTTTGCCCAATGATGCCAAAAATATACTGCCTACTGCCACTTTAATTGGAGAATAGTTGGCAACACTGGCTGAGTTTTTCACTTGGATACTTTTTCAAATCTAGCGCGCTGTTGCAAGATTCTCAAGATAACCAACCCTAGCTTTAATGAATGTTAGGGGTGTGAATCACCAGAAGCCCAACAATACAATATTATCATGATACTTAAATCACGATACGATCTTATTGGAATTATAAACATTTTGCGATATGCTGCATATTGCGATATATTGTGATTTATTACCTTTTTTTTCAGCTGCAAATTATGCAGTTTGTCAACATCTGCTTTATCTAATAAGATACAGTTTTACCTCTGTTCATCTGAGAGTTCTTTTCACATATCTTAGGTTTTTTAGTTTCATAGCTTTGAGATTGAGACAGCCACAACCGCCGAAAAACACAGAAAAGAGGCCGTCGGATTATTAAGAGGTTGATAGTTTATATAATAAAAGATCGATGCTTGACGTCCGTGCATCAATACAATATTGCCATGCAAAATATCGTGATACTATGCTGTATCGATATTTTTCCCCGCCCCTAATTAGTGTCCTGTCAAGCACTGATGAAATTATGAGCTCAGGTCATTAAAGGTCATTAGTCTTTAGTCAAACAAGCCTTAATACAGGCCTAGTCACATTTATCACAGCTGATTTGGAGTTAGTTAGACACTACTGTACATGCTATGGCAATCTGTCCACTGGATTTTAATATTTTTTGTGTGCTAGTGGACATTTTGACCAGGGGTTTACCAAAATCATGAGCCCTCATTCTCTGAGGACCATGAATGTGCATGGTAAATGTTTTGCTCGTCTGTCCGTAGATGCTCTGGACCAAAGTGTTACATGGTCTGACATCACCACGCCATTCATTAGATGCGGAGGAGAGGGTCATAATACATTGGATTTTATTTAATCATAGTGATTTGGAAAACGACGCCCGCCGGCACACATTTTTAAATTTCCATTGAAAATGTAAATATCGATCTGAGTTTTCACACAGTAGTTGGACACGAGGAGTTGAGTCTTAAAGTTGTTCCTTCTTGTTTGAGTTTGCATGAACTTGAGCTCCATCTGAATTCACACACACGTACAATTAATACAGGGTATACGCTTCAACACACACACACTCAGAATTAATTCACCGCACGCATGAACACATACACATGCCCCACACTTATGCTTCAGCACACACACTGACACATTCATAACACTCAGTCCGCTGCTAAAGAACACACGCATGCCAGCACACACATAAAGACAAACACACACACACAGAGACAGACAATACACACACTTAAGCACACAGTGAAAATACAGAAATATTCTCACCACGTGACGTTACGCGGACAAAAATACAGCAAGGCTTCATTTGCAGAGGAAAAGAAACACTGGCAGAGTTCAAGTCCTGATGTTTGGGGGTTGCGTTTTCAGAAATCCATTTTTGCATCCAATTAAGCTGCATATTAAAAATCCCAGCTATACTTCATGTAGCTGTCTATTGAGCAGGTATGCTAAACCATAAGCAAGTGGTCTGCTTTACACTAATCTACATTTTGAAGTTCAAATGGGAGTGGTCGGCTGGACACTCCAGTGACATCGTACCCTGAACAGAAACCCACAAAAGATCACTCTTTTCCTGCTTCCTCATCTGCCTCTGACCTTCATCAAACTACGAGGGCCCCACACCCCGCTGGGGGACTGTGGCCGCCCGCCGTGCTGCAATGCATGAAAGAAAGACAAGGCACTCTGAACCTAAAGAGGCCTGGCAATGATTCCCTGATGAGCCTCACAACATGGGAGAGCGGCATCCAGCCGACAGAACCTGAAGAAACCTCTTCTAGCTGGGTTCTAACCTGCTCCAACTACGACCAAAGAACTTTGGATCCTCCACACCAGATCATCCCTCTCGCTGTTCTGCTCTCCTGCCGCTGCCTGCCACATGCTCCTGTGACCAACAAGGTCTGAAATGCCGAAGTCCAGACAGAACCTGTTACCACTCCAGAGACGCTCCATACAGCACCTCCCACCTGCTCATCAGAAAATGTCATGTGATATAAATACATTTTCAGATATGAAATTTAGAGTCAGTTAAAATTGAAGTAGGCGAGACTGGAGCAAATATGATTAAAAGTTATTTTTATAAAACACTATGTCGTGACAGTAGTACATAAAACAGGTAACCTGAAAAAAAATCATGTTCCTCTGTGTCCTCTGGTGCTCCTAACGGCATCTGCAAGATTTGACATACCGGAGGAAAACAAGCAGTAAGAGCTGATCTGAGGTCTGCTGTCCATCTGCCGTCTATGAGAGCCGGCTGTCAATCACTCGCGAACTCCGACCAAACGGTCAAACTAGGCAGCGCTGATCAAATATGAATCAATATTCAGTTACTGTAATGTCTATTTCTCTCCTCAAATGTTTTCAGAATCATCTTGTAGTGCACGGTTTAGCTGTAAAATGAGAAAGTTTGTGCCATTGTGAAATCTGGTGAAGGAACGCCAAGTTCCGGTCACATGACCGGAGCACAGCCAATAGGAATGCTCTCTCTCTGAAATGGCCTGTGATTGGTCAAACATTTCATTTATAAAGAACGTTATTTGATTTGTGTGTGTATATAAAACAATTTAAATCACTGTTAACTATTTGCCCAAGAAATCGATTAATATCAAATTTGGAAGTTTTCCCTGTTTTCACAAAATTGGGTGGTGCCTAGTCGAATTCTGATATTAAAACTAATTGTGACACTTGAAGCCGTCACTCTCCTTCACCTTTTACAACACTTCAGGAGTTTATGATTCATACTTTTGAGTCATTCATTATAGATACATATTGTAGCACACCTGCTTCCACTGTGAGTTCCTCAGCAACGACAGGACAACTTGCTGCGATGTTTAAGAGACTTTATTAGGAGGCTGCTCACACACTCTCTCCGTGTGCGTCTGGTGTGTGTCTCCGTATGTCTCACGCTCCCTCAGCCCAGGTCCAGAACACTACTGCATTTAAAGGAGAGACTGATTAGACAAATGATCACCAGCTGTGCTAATCAACTCCCCTGGTCCTGCTCTCATGAGCCTTCCCCACACCTCTCCCTCTCCTGCAGCCACATACCAGCCATGCCCACCTCCACACATATACCGATATCGATTAATGATTGATTATTAAATCTGCTACAAACAATAATGCTACACATGTAACCATTAGATCACTTTAACGCTATAAATAGGATTCAGGTGTGCTCTTTGGAGGCAATGGAGGCCAATTTTGGAGAGAGATGATTCAGAGGACTGAGCAATATACTGTATTTTGACAACAGTACATTACAATTACTATGTTGTTCACATTCAAATAAGTGGAGTGACCCTTACAGCCAGGCAACAGAAGAAGATCGCCAAATACAAACTGTCTTGTTGACAGAATAGAAAGATCAGTCACCACAATCACAAAAGCATCAGCTCTCCCTGTCAGTCTGATCTGCCAAGTAGTCAGACACAGAAGTCCACCAGCCAATTAGCCAGTCAGTCAGATTGCTTACTGAACAGGCTGTCAGTCATTTCTGCAAACCAAACAGCCAGTCAACCAATCAACAGGCCAGCTGGTCACTCCGGTCCTGGACCTGTAAGCAGCGAGCCAACAATGTGGGTGAGTCACCCTATCAAGCTCCTCCACAGGTCTCCCCTCTCCTGACACCTTAAGCAACTGATCAAATAATGTCATTTGACTTTATTATTAGGAATGAGATTACTAAAATGACAGTGACAACTCTTACTTATGTTTTTTACAAAACTTAAAAAATAAATAATCATAATTAATTAAAAAATATTGTAGTCTGTCCATGTCTGGGCCATATGATACATGATATAATATTTGCTAGTTAATAAGGTTGAGTCCTTCTAAATTCAAGCTCAAACAAGCTGATTGAATCTACCAGCCCGGTGTGAAATGGCAAAGGGCCGAAGTGAAGGAATGGAGCACCGAGCCAGCCAAAGAGAGTTAAACTAATCCTTAATGTTTTATTCATTGTACATTTGGTATCACTAATATCCTTATCTCTAGCTTCCCAAGGCTTGTTTTATTTTGCTGTGCAGCAGTACAAGTTGAAATGTGTACAATGGGATGAATAAGTGTAAAAACCTGCTGTAATAGTTGGCAGACTTGCCGGGCTTTTGAAGTGTACCGAAGCTTTATTTAGGAAGCAGCTGCCTGGGAACTTCTGTTGACCAGCTGTGTTTCTCTGGCTCAGATTCACTGCGACACACACATGCACAGACAGCCTCTCGCTGGTTCAGCAGTTTAAATCAGTGAAGTGTTTCAGAGCACAGCAAGATGCGACCCATCATCAATCACACACACACACACACACACACACACACACACACACACACACACACACACACACACACACACACACACACACACACACACGCTCCTTGACAACTGAGTGTGTCACCAGGCCAAGAGAGGGAAGCAGGTGGTGGGCAGACAGTCTGTGTGTGTGTGTGTGTGTGTGTGTGTGTGTGTGTGTGTGTGTGTGTGTGTAACAGGGCTGTGGTGAGGATGAGATGGGGTCTCTTTCCACTCCAGTGTGTTTACATGCACTAGCAGTTTACAGTTGCCTCTATTTACAGTATGTGGGTGGTTGAGTTCGAGGTGGGTTGTGTGAGGTGTGATGGTGTGTTGGGCGGAGTGAGTGAGGCAAAGTGGGACCGACAACGTAGGGCATGGTTAGGCAGCACACAGCATCACTGGAGAGAAATAAAGGTTTGGCTGTCCATTACCTCATGCAGACTGTGTGAGCTTGTAGATGAGGTATAACAGGGTCATAACTCAGAGTATAACTTCATTAAGAAACAGCAAATAACATGGGAAGACGCCTATTATTAACACCCATGTTACAGTGAAGTCAAATCAGATAAAGTCACTTTTATCTATTTAACTCAAATAGAAAATCAAAAGGATATAACAGCATGTGCACGAGCAAGGTTCCGTGGTGCAACGGTCAGCACTCTAAATCCAAGTTTGGGTCTTGGTGGAACCTTTTTGTGTAAAATGAAACTTTGTTCCTTACTGTTACGGCTGTACACTTTGAGCCAGAATGAGTTGGGAGACATTCAGTTTTGGATGACTTAATACAGTGTATCTCACAGGATTTTGTGTGACTGTGGTGGGTAGACCCACAGGGGGGTCCAGAGGTATGCTGACATGGAAGAAAATGTTCCACATTTTAAAGTTAAATGCATCAATCTGGTGCACTTTGAGAGCAAAATTAAGAGGCTCGATCTATGAAAAACGTTATACTCTGGTAAACAATTTAATTTATTTGTATATGAATGGTGATGGCAAAAAAGTTCCACCCACAAAGATTGGTAAACAAGATGTTTTTTTTTTTGGAGGGGCGGGGGCGTTTAATGTGTGGTTTGTCTATTAGAGACAATAACAGCAACAGTGAATCCAGTTAATGGGAGAGCTCCTTATGTAGTTGTTGTTTTTTTTCATTGTTGATGATTATTATTTTAGTTAACACCTTTCTAATGAACAGCTGTTCTCCATTTGTTTTGTGTGTATATCCTTCAGTCTGTCTGTATGGAGTCTGATGGGCTGCAGAGGAGGCATCTGATGTGTGGGTCACTGATTCTGTCTGACTGACATGTTGTAGCTGCTTGTATTATTCTGCTTGTTTATCATGTTTTTATTGTCTTTTGTAATTAACAACAGCTTTATGATCACGAGCAGGTAGACGGGCCTGTGTGTGCGTGTGTGTGTGTGTGTGTGTGTGTGTGTGCGTGTGCATCATCTCTGGCTGGTTGTTCTTTTCTGTCTTTAATGAGCCAGAGATTGCTGTTTTTATCGTCTGTGTTGTTTCTTCAGCTCACACATTTCTAATGAACAGCTGCTCTACGTCTGAGAGTGCTAGCCAGCACACACACACACACACACACACACACACACACACACACACACACACACACACACACACACACACACACACACACACACACACACACACACACCATATAAGTTTGACTAGGATTTGTGTGCCCTGGGGCAGTGATGGGGGTCTTTTTGGACTTAAAGTACAATTCCAGTGTTTTTGTGTTATTTACTACAAAACACATAATTGACAAGGTGCTAATTATTTTTCAAACCATACTATGTTGTTTTAGATTTTTGAATGTTATACCTCCATTAATCCCATTAATTTAAAAAGCTATACATTTGCAGTTTGAGTGGGTCCTCTTTCTGTAATAGATCCACTCTCACACATAGAGACTGAATACAAAACTTCATTTACCGAACAATGCGTTGGGATTCATCCACCTTCCCGTCCAAACCCACAGCAGGAACCGCCACACTTGAAGACAAAGAATTAACATTGAGCGCAGGACTGACGTTGAATTTTGATCATTGATTGGTGGTTTAAAATTTTTCACGTACCATCTCATCAGCTGTGTAGTGCTGACAGTGAAAGCCATTCACATGGTTGATCAGATTTTAGGTGGATCAACCTTTGCCAACTAATGCCGAAGAACCACTAAAGGAATAGCGCACCGTGTGACCGAAACCAAGATCTGCTCTCTCGCACGACCTCCCTGGCTGATAACATCAACCACGGCAGTCCTTCCTCCCAGTCTCCCCCTATCTTTGTGCAATAAACGCATAACACCAACTTCAAAGTTTGATGAAAGCTTTCTGGCACTCCTTGGCTCTGTGCATGATATATTTATGCATGATTATGCTTCACCTATAGTTGTATTATATGTGAAAGCATATGGAATGTAAAGTTGGTCACTCTGAATCACATGTGGAATACAAAAAAATGTACTGTGTCAAAGCCTCAACTACTGACCTCGCAGAGACAGAGTGCAAAGGATGCACAGCTGGGTGCCTTGTGGTTTGGCACACAATTAACAAGCAAGTGCAGACAGATTTTGAGGCGGGTAAAGGCCCCACACAGTTTAGAATTAAATGCTGATAGCTGGAATGGGACAAAGACCCCCTTTACACCTGGCATTAAAATGTGTCTCGTGTCTAGATTGTATCTAGATATGATTTAACCTAATTATATTTACACCTGGTATTAATATGTGTCTCAGCGGCAACATCAGCCTTAAAATGTAGTTTAGAGGGAGAGGGCCTGCAAATGTGACGTTGAAGTACGTTTACACTCGCAAACACAGATGGATGAGGATAGGAGATGCTGACCGCAGACAAAAATCTATCTGGTTGTGGTATCTGGTAACCGCTTCTGCTAGTGACCGGAGAAGCACTGAGAGCGCAATGCAGGTTGAGCTGTGCCAACCCCCCCAGCTTCGAATATTTGCTGTTGTTTACTACTGAGCCAAAAAATAATGGTATTCGCGGCAGCCTTAGCATTACACATTTCCGCCCATGAAATTGTTGCATATGGATTGAAAACGTAATTGCGTTTACACTTGTGTTCAATGTGGTCACAATGCGTCCATGACAACCCCGGATGTGGTTTGGCCGATCGGATAAATTGCATTTACACCTGTACCTTCAGGTGGTCAAGCACTATCTGACTGCAATCCGATCACCCAAAACGCATTTTAATGCCAGCTGTAAAAAAAGAGGTGCTGGTCCGACAGACTGACCAGGCTCGACTGAGTTGGCATAAAAAAAAAGAAAAGAAAAAAGAGCGCAGGAAATGGTTTTAGGATTTTCTTATGCTCAGTTGCCCAGATTCATCATGCACAATTTTCAACACTATGGGCCCTATTTAAATGATCTATAGCACATGGTCTAAAGTGCATGGCGCACGTGCATTTAGGGCTTGTCCAACTCAACTTTTGCTAGTTAAGTAGCGCATAATCTGGGACCAAAGTAAGGCGCAAGGGGCAAAGGGGTTGTATTTTATTTAGGAATTAAACCAATCAGAGTGTCATCTCCCATTCCCTTTAAAAGCCAGGTGCACCTGCACATTGACTATTTAAAAGGGGGATTCGGCAAATTGGAGAAATGAGCGATTTTCTGCTGAGGAAACGGATTTGCTCGTTCGCAAAGCGACAATCAATTGTGTTTCTGAAGGCTAGTCTTGATGGAGACACGAAGGACATTGCCTTTCCATTGGACCTGATTGAGCTGGATGTGTGCAACTTGTGAGTTGCTTGTTTAAGAAAGACTTCACAATTGAGTTTCTGCGGGAAGTCTTCATTGGGTTTTGCAATGATGGGGTCAGTGTAATGCTGGGAGTGAAGGCAGGTGTTGGCAAATTGCTTCAGGATGACTACCCAGGCACTGCCATAATCACAGACTGGAGCTTACTGTGGACCAAGCACTGGATGTGACACGGGCAACAAAAGACTTCCAGGCCTTCCTTGACAGGCTATATCCATTATATAGCTAGTCACCAAAAAAACATGCAGGAGCTGAGTGAATGTGCTCAAAACCTACACATCACCCTCAGGAGGATTGGAAGAGTGTTCATTATTTGCTGGGTAGCGTCTTGATGCAGGGCAGTCTCTGCAGTATGGCACTCTCATCCAGCCTTGGTGCAACATTTCCGTGAGGCATCAGAAGATAATACAAGAGACAACAGAGAGAGAAAGACAAATTTAAAGGTCTGCTTTCTAAACTGTGCTCCATCAACTTCTTGGAAAGTCTTGGACTAATGACAGATGTTCTGACCGAACTCAAGAACCTCTCAGATACTCTTCAGAACAGGAAGACCACACTCCCAAAGGCTCATGACATCATGACAATGTATGTCAAATGCATAGAAAGCGTCAGTAGGTACCCAGGACAACATGCAGTCGATGCCAGCCAGGCAGAGGAAGTGATGGAACTCAAAGGAGAGCAGTTACGTTTTGGCAAGAGCCCCAGTATTAACTCTGCTCAGTTCATCTGAGCAGCGTCAGGAAGACTCTTCACTACCAAAGCAAACAGATCACAGGCCTGTGTCGCAGCCTGCCGAAAAGAGGCTCACAATAGCCTTATCAATCAAATGACAGTCCTCAACCTCGACAATTGGGACCACGATGATCCATGATTTGGAGAAGATAAGGTGAGGAACATCTGAATGAACAAGAGGCCCACCTTGGGTTCACTGAATACAAGGCAAGTGGAGAAAGAAGCATTCCTAACAAGATGAAGGAGTTGCCTATGGCAGTGGATAGTGGGCAGTTTATATCTAGACAAGCTTGTACTTTTGACTTTTTATTAAAGAACCATATTTTCTAATACAGTTATTCATCTTTTACACTGATGATTAGATGAACTTCATGCCCATCCAAGAATTGAAGTTCTCCAACTGTCAGTCACCTAACACCGTCTTTGAGAAAAGCAATTGGACTTTCATTGCTGGTCGTCAACTTACATCCTACCACAATATTATGTCCTTCTCATAAGTAAATGTGGGAGGACAAAAGATTAGAAACATCCTTCATTATAACACAGTGTAATACAAAACTGCCAGCAAAAAGCTTCACAAAGACGGGGTTTATTCCAGTGCACTTGTGTTGAACTGCATGAGACTGTACAGACTCACTTTGACGGTGAATATTTTGTCACTTGGCTAATTGACCCTTAATTCACAATTAATAATATAATAATTAACTGCACAACAATGTCAGTCACTTCATGCCCCCATCCCCCAAACCCCCCGTGGTCTCGTTAAAGAGCCATAAGTGAGTGACAGACAGGAAGTCAGATTTTAAAGGTGTCATTGTGTCACCTTATCTCTTCTGTTCCCATTTCAATTAACAGATCGCTCCTGGTCTGTATCTTCAGGACAGATTTCTCAGCATGTGGTCTTCCGCTGCTCTTTCCTGGCTGCTGTTTCAGAGGTTTGGCAGTGGAATTCAACAATCTGACCTTGTTTTTCCTACTGATAAATTCACATATTTAAATTTCATTATAGCATTATCCATCTATTGTTCTACATTCTGGACTAGATTTGCCCAACAACAATGGTGGTCACTGCCTAACCACTGTAGCATGAATGGATCAATAGGCTGCTTTAAACCTGCCAAGTCAGGTTGGTACATCACTGTTCACAACTGTGAACAATGCTGATGAAATCTGAAACCAAAAAAGCATCACTATGAAGGAAATCAGGAATTAAACGTTCAGTAGGCAGAATGTTTTTGGCATCATTGGGCAAAAAATCCATAATAACCTTTCAGCTTATTTTAATTCTTTAGAGAGAAAATTAGACCTCTGCACCTCCTCATGGCTCTGTTTTCAGGCTTTAAAAAAATCTAGTATGATCGAATATGAATCAATATTCTGTTACTGTAATGCCTATTTCTTGCCTGAAATGTATTCATTAACATCTTGTAGTGTACTGTTTAGCTGTAAAATTTGAAAGTTTGTGACCCGGCAGCAATGTTGAGATAAGCTGAGGAAATACCAAGCACCGCCCACCAGCCGGAGCACACTTTCTCATTTTACAGCTAAACAGTACACTACAAGATGGTTCTGAAAACATTTGAGGAGAAATAGGCATTACAGTAACAGAATATTGATTCATATTTCATCAGCGCTGCCTAATTTGACTGTTTGATCGGTGTTTGCGAATGATTGACACCTGCCTCCGTTGAATGAACAGCCAATAGGAACGCTCTCTCTCTCAAATGACCTGTGATTGGCCAAAGTTTCCCGTCACGGGCTAGATTTTTTAAAGCCTGAAAACAGAGCCATGAGGAGGTGCAGAAGTCTAGTTATCGCTCTAAAGAGTTACAATACGCTGAAAGGTTATTATGGAAAAATATTCTACCTGAGTTTTGTGACTCAACAATCAGCTGTTAAGAATATGCATTGTACATAACGTATATTAGCATTTTGGAGTTTTTTTCTTTGTGACGGTTTTATTCTAAAAAAGAAAACGAAAAAAGGCCGGAAGTATTATTTTTATTTTTATTTTGGTCCTGTAAAGTTACATGTGAATTGTGGAAAGATGTCAACAATTTTATACTTGTTAACATTTTCTCAGATTTTGCACTGTACTATAGGAATATTATATTTGGTTGCTATGGTCACAGTGACAAAGACAGTAATGCATTCTTTCTTATCAATCTAATTTTAATTATTTCGAAGTTCCACATTCACAA
>CAKALG010045312.1:0-12288 GCA_916700815.1 Helicolenus hilgendorfi
CTCCCAGGGTCTGCAAAGTCATCAGTGAAGGTCTCGATCTGCTGTGCAGGAGCGGGGTAATAGTCTCTCACATAGTGAACATCTTGCCAGTGGTCTCTACCCTGCTCATACCTGCTGCTGGTGTGAGTGATTGTGCCTGGAGGATACTGGCCGGTCAGGAACACGAAGTCGTAGTAAGGGTAAGGGCCCCAGCCGCCAATGTTGAAGTTTGGCTGAGGTTGGATGGTGAAGCCTTGTCTTGCATACTCTTCCACAGAGACTGGCAGTGGAGGTGGAGGAGGAGGCTGCCAGCCTTTTTCCTCGGTCTCCCTCTCGGAGTTACCATGCTCAAAGCTTTTCTCATAATGGGACAACTCTCCTGCCTGGTACATTGATCCCGCCGGACTCACATCCTCAGGCTGACTGGGGACAACGCCACGAGTGCTAGTCGACATTTCCTCACCTCCAGAGAAAAGAGTGGGAGGTGCAACAGCCCAGTCTGAGAACAGAAATGTAGAAAAACCCATGCATGAAAAACTTCTGTTCAGTCAAGCTATGATTTGCTAGTGATGATGGCCATAGACCTTTAGATTGCCCAATAATCAAACCAAGTCACCAATTGTAGAAACACAGACCATTAAGCACTAGAGTCTCACCTTGTGGGCCAGGTTGAAAAGCACCTCCTGGTTGTGCAGAGCTGGCAGTGTTAGGCCTCACTGCAGTGCCCCTGTTCCCAGAGAACACAGGTCCAGAAGAGCCAACAGATGGTGCTGGTCCTCTTTGAACAGTAGGCTGAGGGACACTGGGGCCCAGCTGTGGCACAGCCTGATAAGATGGTGTGGAGACACCATTAGAGGGAGCATTGTTAGGCCTAACAGCTCCAGGTGGAAACTGACCAGAATGCACTCTGTGGTGGGAGTCATAATTTGGAGCTGTGTTTGTGTAACTGCTGCCATAGGAGGGGTCGGGATAATAGCCTGGGTACAAGAGAATACAAGTCAACCAGAAGTCAAGTCAACTGAATGATACAAGAGTGGATGACACTATACCTGTCTTAACAGGATGGCAGCATATGTCCACAATCAGCAGAGCAAAGAGGGAAGCCCTGAAACAATTTAAAACAAAACAATATTAGCCACAAGTTTCCCAGTAACCAGTCAACTTAAAGCAAGCAAGCTACTTACCCAGAGACAAACCGTGCAGTCATCATGCTGAAGGCCAACACTAGAGAAACTGTCAGATGTGGAGGGTTGTTAAGTGTTGCCAGAGATCAGCACTGACCAATCAGAGCTTAATGAGATAATGACAGACAGCTGCTGGTGAATGCCTCTAAGTAGGTGGATCAAACCTCAGCAATTAGTCTAACAGGAGCCAATATCAACACCTTAAAAATAAAGTGATGGTGACATATGCAGATGATCCATTTATTTTGCAACAATTTCAATAAAGTATTAACAGTCTGATATTGGGAAAGATGTCACATCAACCCCCCATCTCTTTCTAAAATGTATTCTAATTAGAAAGCAAGCAAATATAATTTTAAGCAGTCTAATGGGAAGTGTCCCAATGCAGAACAACGGTATGAAGTTGGCTCCAATTCAAACAGTGTGTATAAGAATACAATTTAAGACCACCGTGAAAACATGATCAATATCAAGAGCACATCCAAATTCATCATGATAGCGCAGTTTCCTCAGGACATTTTGCTCAGTCCATGATTTGTTTCTTCATATCTTCATAATGTTACGTTAATTGTCGGTTATTTTATCTGCTAACAATTCTGAAATGACAGGAAATCTTTTCACGTTGAAGGAAAATGTTTATCTTGTGTAGAATAGCAACCAACAGTATAGATATTATGAATACTGCAATGAACCACTTTAGGGCAGGAGTGGAGGAGGTACCTCAAATCTGTTCCTAAGTTCAGTACCTGAGTAAATGTACTTTCCATCACTGATGGTTGTAACAGTACCACTTTTACTAAGAAGGGATGTCCTGAAAGTCATATGATCAATTTATATTTAATTTATATTCCATCACTGCTGAACCAGCAGCCATTTAACATGTGAGCCAAGTGTCTCATTCCACTTTGGCTTTAGTCAGTGTTGTTGCATGTCTCTGCTAGGGGTGACCCCAAATAGTCGACTAATCAACTATTCGACCTAAGGAGCCTGATTCGACTGCCAATCTCACAGTCGAATCGCTGCAGTGACGGGAAAATGTGATTGTGAAACAAAGGATCATTCATAAATAACAACAACATAAGGCTACGGTTTAAAATCAAAGAATAGGCTACATTTATTAATCAGAGCACTCACATAAGAACGCACTAAATATATTTTTAGTTTATGAACATTTCTCTCAAAATGTTGCTGAAAGAAATGTTCAGGTGTTTTTTCATTTCATTATTTTCTTTGGATGACCAACATGTAACTCCAGGCAAAACAAAAACTATTATATTTGGACCAAAATATTAAAATCAGTTGAGCCAACTTGCTGTATATTTTCAGGCTATATACAGAGTGTAAATGAGAACTTATCAGTGCTTCTCCCCTGATTTATACATGAAATAAAGCATTTAATATTACACATGACTCTAGTGCAATTTAGAAATTTCAACAACGACGACCAACAAACATGACATTATTTTTATGAATTTATTTTTTAGCGATGTAGATGTTTTGTCTTGCAGAAGGTGTTTCAAAGGGTCTCACAGACCCAGCTACAGGTGCCCAGCCCCAGCTCTCTAAGAAGTGAACTCACTTTACTTCCCAAATCAAGTCTTAATCCCTAAACAGCCCTCTTCAAAGCGCTTTTTAGGGGTTAAGACAGATAGATTCTCACAAGTATACAAGAACAAATGCACGTGTTTGTCTGTAGCCTGGCTTTAGAAGAGATTTCTGTACAATTTTTTCCTCTTCTTCTTTTTGATGATCTGGCTCTCTAGATCTTCGAGACGGGACATCAGGGAGTCCTTGGTTTTGCTCCACTCCTGCTCCTTGTCCTGCAGAGTCTGCCTGAGGGATGAATTTCTCTCCTGCCATTGGATGCGATTGCTCTCCAACTCCTGCTCAGCCTCCTCTAGATCAGCCATGAGGATGTTGCAGGAGGCTCTGAATGTCTTATTCTGCTGCAGCAGGGAGATTTTCACCTGATACCATAAAAGCAGCTCACTCGTTAGCTCATTTTGTAACTTTGTCCTTACATCAGCCACAAGCTTCTTGTTGTTTCTGTCCTGCATCTCCAACTGGGAGAGCAAGGTAGCCTGGGATTTTTCGAGCTGTGCAGTGAGGGTTGACTTATCCTCCTGCCACTGGAGCTTCCCACTCTCCAGTTCTTGCTCAGCCTTCTCCAGAGCAGCTGTGAGCGTACTAGTCTGTTCTTTGTGTTGTTCCAGTTCAGACAGACAGGAGGCTACGTATTTATCAGCCTTCTCCTGGATGGTGGCTTTCATAACCTGAGCTTCAGCCAGCTGGGCTTTCAGGCTACGGATCTCCCACTGCATCTCCTGTTTATCCACTTTGTCACCCCACTTGCTGTTGTTCTGCTCTTGGATCTGACTGAGGAAACGAAGCAGCGAGTCCTCTTGGATTTCAAGGAGGACTTTCCCCTCATTTGGGCTTTGGGCGAGCCTCGCCTCGTTGTCGTTCAGTTCACTTTTAAATTTTTGTTCAAGTGAACTGAGACGGGGATTTGTTGGAGGTTCACACAAGCAATCGCAATTGCAATTAAGGTATTGCGGGTATTCCATCTCAAAGGTAGTGGTTTTTCTCCTCTCTTCGTTTGCTATGTGCACCTTCTGGTAGTCTCTAAACAGTATTTTCTGCTACAGGTGTTTATAGACTTCTAGACATTCTAAAAATCCAGCTTTGATTTGATGACGCCACCATGCCTTCTCTCTGTTCCAAATGATATCATGGATTCTATTCCAGTCTGTATTTGATTCTATTGTTGCTATGGATACCAGTTTGACTATGTTTGAATATATGAATGTAATGATTTCTGATGACTCCTAAAATATAATATTCAATATAAAAGAATATAAAAGAAAAAAATACACTTTAAAGGCCTTTTCACACAAGAGACAAAAACGGAAAAAACTAAATGAAAATGCAAAATACTCGTCTGCGATTTTTCACGTTCAAACCTAAATCAAACCTACGAAATATAATATTGTCGTTCCGTGCATTCATTCAAGTTTGTCACCGCCACACAGTCATCAGTTGAATAAAGCCACACTGAACTCTGCGCAGTGGAGAAGGTCTCCTTATTCCCAGTGTGCACGTCTATAAGTGCTCTCATTTCCTATGAAGCATGTTATTGTAACGAGTGGTTGTCATCATTCGTGACTGGACTGGATCATATGTAGCCTATGTGTTTATTATTATGGGATAAGTTTCCTTTAAAACAAGGCTTAATGGTCAGTTTATAACGGTCAGTTTACTTCCGGGGCTCTGGGGATTTCTCAAGTAAACACATATGCTTCCATTGCTGCTAATAAGAATAATAATAGACTAATATTAATAATTTGGGCTGTAGCTTCATTCATAATGTTGACATTGTAATTATTATTAATATTATTATTATTAATATTAATAATTGTCAAGTCAAACTGAAGGTTACAGGAAATTAAGCTTTATAAGTATAAATAAATAGAAATTAAGAAAATAATATAAATAGAAAAATAATAAATCAGAAACTAATTTGTAAATGAATAAGTCCACTAGCAAAGCTGAGTGCTCAGGAAGTAGCTTGCCATCTCAGTCTCTTAGTGCAGACTTTTTTTTCGGACACTTTTTCAGACTTTTTTTTCAGACATTTTTTAAGCTCTTTTTTTTCTGACATTTTTTCAGACTTTTTTTTCTGGACATCTTTTTAGACCTATTTTTCCAGACATTTTTCAGACTTTTTTTCCACACATTTTTTCCAGACTTTTTTTTCAGACATTTTTTTACATTTTTTTTCGGAAATATTTTTCGACATTTTTTTCGATCTTTTTTTTCGGACATTTTTCAGACATTTTTTCAGACTTTTTTTTCGGACATTTTTTCATATATTTTTTTCGAACATGTTTTTAGATCTTTTTTTTCAGACATTTTTTCAGACTTTTTTTCGGACATTTTTTCAGACTTTTTTTTCAGACTTTTTTTCAGACATTTTTACGGACTTTTTTTTAGATTTTTTTTTTCTTACATTTTTCAGACATTTTTTCAGCCTTTTTTTCGGACAAATTTCAGCCTTTTTTTCAGACTTTTTTTTCGGACATTTTTTCGGACATTTTTTCAGACTTTTTTTCGGATATTTTTTCATACTTTTTTCTCGGACATTTTTTCAGATTTTTTTTCTGGGACATTTTTTTAGATCTTTTTTTGGACATTTTTTCAGATTTTTTTGGGGCATTTTTTCAGACTTTTTTTCGGACATTTTTTCAGACATTTTTACGGACTTTTTTTTTCAGACTTTTTTATCTGACATTTTTTCAGACTTTGTTTTCCCGATTTTTTTTTAGGCTTTTTTTCGGACATTTTTTTAGATAGTTTTTTCAGACTTTTTTTTCTGGACATTTTTTTCGGACATTTTTTCAGACATTTTTTTCGGACATTTTTTCAGATATCTTTTTTGGACATTTTTTCGGACATTTTTTTCAGATTTTTTTTCGAACATCTTTTTAGATCTTTTTTTTCTGACATGTTTTCAGACTTTTTTTGGGACATTTTTTTAGATCTTTTTTTTCGGACATTTTTTCAGACATTTTTTTAGATCTTTTTTTTCGGACATTTTTCAGACATTTTTTCAGATTTTTTTTCACACTTTTTTTCGGACATTTTTTCAGACTTTTTTTCAGACTTTTTTTTCGGACATTTTTTCAGATTTGTTTTTCGGACTTTTTTTTCGATTTCTTTTTCAGACATTTTTCAGACTTTTTTTTCGGAATTTGTTCAGACTTTATTTCTTCCGACATCTTTTTTTGACATTTTTCACACATTTTTGTCTATTTTTTGATGGACTTTTTTTTCTTTTTTTTTTACATCTTTCAGACTTTTTTATGGACAATAATAGCCTGTTATTAATTTATTTTTAATTTATTTTATTTTTTTCTATTTTTTAAATGTATTTTCCTGCCAATCTACTGATCCACACTCCAGTGCAGTAGGTGGCGGTAATGCACCTGTAAGCTGGTTTACCAACCGCCAATAAACACTAGAGAAGAAGAAGAAGAAGCGGAAGAAGAAGACGTTTATCCGGTTTAGGAGCAGTCTGTTTACTTCCTGGTCTTCTGTGACTCTCTTCACTAACCTAGCTGTTAGTTTAGTTGTTGATTAACTGACTGACTGTCAGACGGTGGCTCGCTTCTCTCAACCAAACAGGAGCTGAAAGACGAGAGAAAGAAGCCGGAGAACTACCTGACAACATCCACCCAGCTCGGTAACGTCCAGTAAATGGTCTTTATCTGTTATATTAGTGTTAATAACGAGAGTTGTCCGGGTAGTATAGGTAGATAGGAAGCTAACAGTTAGCTAACAGCAAGTAGAACTAACATAACTCCTCCCTATCTATAATGTTAACAAGTTACGGGATGTCAGTGGAAGCTGACATGTTCGTCCACATATCATAAATATGTGGACGAACAGGTTAGAACCTGAGTATAATGCTAAACCGGTTCATGTTTCTAGTCAAGCCCAGATCTTATCTCCGGATCAACTTGTTTATACAAGGCGAACAAGCTAACACCATCTGCAAATATTTACATCATTGTTTATTTGAGAGTAGGGACAGTGCAAGTTAATAAATACACATGGTGGAAAAATATATAGCCAGAAGGCTATTTTTTTTTGAATGAAGAAGGAGCTGGGATTTATACCAATCTTGTGACATGACACTAGATTATCTGGAAGTTATTGTTGTGTAGCTTACATGTTTGTCTTTTTGTGGTCTTAAAGCTGCATTAGAGTTATTGGGTGATGACTGTTTTCTGAAGTTTCTGACATTATTTAACTGTTCAAAGTGCTTCCCCATCTTAACCACATTATGAATAACTTTCTTTTTTATATCTGAGAAAACATCACCCAACTGATTTAAAGATTGTACAGAAGGACCAATAATCAATAGTCTATTAGGCTATTTTTCATCTGTAGTCCCTGGCCAAAGTGTTAAAAAAATGCTTCCTAAAGTACATCAGATCCAAAACAAAAACATGGTATGTAGTTTAAAAGGCTTCCTAAAGTACATCAGATCCAAAACAAAAACATGGTATGTAGTTTAAAAGGCTTCCTAAAGTACATCAGAGTAAAAACAAAAACATGGTATGTAGTTTAAATGGCTTCCTAAAGTACATCAAAGTAAAAACAAAAACATGGTATTCAGTTTAAAATGCTTTCTAAAGTACATCAAAGTAAAAACAAAAACATGGTATTCAGTTTAAAAGGCTTTCTAAAGTACATCAGAGTAAAAACAAAAACATGGTATTCAGTTTGAAAGGCTTTCTAAAGTACATCAGAGTAAAAACAAAAACATGGTATTCAGTTTAAAATGCTTTCTAAAGTACATCAGAGTAAAAACAAAAACATGGTATTCAGTTTAAAAGGCTTTCTAAAGTACATCAGAGTAAAAACAAAAACATGGTATTCAGTTTAAAAGGCTTTCTAAAGTACATCAAAGTAAAAACAAAAACATGGTATTCAGTTTAAAAGGCTTCCTAAAGTACATCAGATCAACATGGTATATTTTTAGAGCCAAATGCCACAGATTCTCTGGTTCCAGCTTCACGGGAATGTTTAATATATTAAATATATTTCAGGGTTTTCTTAGTCCTTGATGATCTAAACTGGATATCTTTGGGTTTTGTACTGTTGATTGGATCTGGAAATTGTGATGAGCACATTTTTCTGATATTTAATAGACCAAGCTTTTAATTGAGAAAGTAAACAGCTGACTAATTAATGATCTTCAATAAAATTTTTAACACTTTTGTTGTACAGAAATTTGCCTCCAGCCAAATAAAAGATAAAGTAACCAAGTAAAGAGCATAAACTAAATAAGTGCAGCTTTCTCATTTTGTACATAGCGAGTTGTAATTAACAATGCAGCTAACACAATAACACATTAATGCATTTTCTCTCTTGTCTAGTGTCTGCTGCCAAAATGTTGTCTGAAGGAGGTTCTTTCATGAAGGGGATGGTGTTGGGAAGTCTCTTCTGCTTAGTTCTTTCGCTCATGGGTAGTCTCAGCCCCAGCACGGAGTCCAAGAAAGACAACCATAACCATCATCACGTCAAAGCCCCGAGTAAAGATGAGCTGACACGCCTCTCAGACAGTCACATGCAGGAGTTGAGCAATCAAGTCCGGATCTCTTGCATCATCATGGTCCAGCCCAAGATCCTTGTTTACTGGGCCACTGCGGTGGACACCTGGAGCAAACACTGTGATAAGGCTGTGTTTTACACCTCTGAGTCCTCTAAGGCACTCGAGGCGGTTGACCTGAATGAAAAAGATGACTGGGCGAGGCTACGTAAAGCTCTGAAGCATGCTTATGAGAACGCCGGAGACCTGCGCTGGTTCTTTGTGGCACAACCTACCACGTTTGCCATCATTGAGAACCTCAAATACCTGGTGCTCGCAAAGGATCCCAGCGAGCCCTTCTACCTGGGAAACGCCATGAAGTCAGGGGAGCTCGAGTATGTGGCGTACGATAGTGGCATCGTTCTGAGTTATGAAGCGCTGAAAAGGCTGGTGCACGTGTTCCAGGATGAAGACAAATGTCCAGAAAGAGGACGTGCCTTGTGGAAGCTGAGTGAGGACAAGCAGCTGGCCGTGTGTCTCAAATATACAGGTGTCTTCGCAGAGAACGGAGAAGACTCGCACGGAAAGGGCCTGTTCAACAGCAAGAGTGTGAACAGCCTGATATCGGACAGCATGAAGGAAAACCCCACCAGCGTGGTGGAGGGCTGCTGCTCCGACGTGGCGGTCACTTTCAACGGGATGTCACCCAATCAAATGCAGGTTATGATGTATGGAGTTTACAGACTTCGTCCTTACGGCCACGATTTTCATGACTCGTTAGTATTTAACCCTCCTGAAGGTTCAGATAATGACTAGAGACTCATTCCTTCAACATGGATATGGCATTTTAAAAGTTTTGCTTCAAAGAAGGCAAACCTAACTGTGGGAAGATGGTTTTCTAAATATGTTTGTAAAGCTGGATCCTGGGTGGGAATTACATTTTTATGTATATTTGTACCTTTTTGCACTTGGCACAATCAGCACCCCATTTCCTTTGTGGTGTAGATAAAGAGAGTCGATGGGTGTGCCACTCTTTTGAATGAAGATGGAGGTGGGACTTATACCAATCTTGTGACATGACACTAGATTACCTGGAAGTTATTGTTGTGTAGCTTACATGTTTGTCTTTTTGTGATCTTAAAACTGCATTAGAGTTTTTGGGTGATGACTATTTTCTAAAGTTTCTGACATTATTTAACTGTTCAAAGTGCTTCCCCATCTTAACCACACTATGAATAACTTTCTTTTTTATTCCTGAGAAAACATCACCCAACTGATTTAAAGATTGTATGGAAGGACCAATAATCAATATTGAGTCAAACATACGGTGGCCCAGCTCTAAATGAAGTGCATTTTTTGCCACGTTCGGCTTGGTTACCTCCACATATGAAGAATTGGACCTCACAGATAAATGGAAAATAATACACCTCAATGTTGACTTCTGGGTAAAATCAGTATATTCTTGTCACACATTAAAAGAGAGACAGCGGAGGTGTCATTGTTCCACTGACATTTTAAAAAGTGTCAGACTCCTTTAAAAAAAATGTGACTTTTGGACAATAAAAGTAAATAAAATTAATTTCTGATTAAATTCAATGTAGTTCTGTGGTGCTGAATGATCCAGCGAGGACTGTTAAAAGGTGGGAATGAGGTAGCTTCCAGCTGTTAACATGTATGAACCTTGTCAAGCATACAATTACTGATTTTTGGTAAAGGGAAATATTTTTACAGTGAAAGGACTGCTTTGTTAAACTGAACAAATTTTATATAGAACTGTGAATGTATTATACTACAGACCACCATGTTGTTGTATCTTAACACAATGTATATTAATATTTTTCTGCGGCCAAGTAAGAGAAGAATAAAATATTGCAGTTCTCATTGATGCTCTCATACTATTTAAATATGTGGTCAGATTATAACAAAGGTTATTGGCACTACTGCACACATCTCTGTAAATTATTATGCAACAGTTTTGAAGCATGACAAACCTCTAAAATGACCATAAAGTTGAATAAACACCCCTTTAAAACAAATCCTGAACATTATAACTCATGAATGTAGGATTTTTTTGCAGGGGTCTTGTATTAAACAGCATTATTTTTTAGCTGGGTGTGTAAATTCAACAGCACCTGCAGCAAGACAGTGACAGGCTCTACTCACAATAAAGAGGAGCAGAATAATGGGTCTATTCTCATGTCTCCCTGCCGCTCCTTCAGTCACAATGTAAATATGCTCACATCCTGGATACATCATCACTCCCAACTAGATACTACACTACATGAACACCACGCAATCAAGTTTAGCCTGAAATCGTTAATGTTACAGTTTTTTTCTTGTCAAGTTCTAAAATCACAGGCAATGCAAAATACCAGCTGAGATTAAGGTTTAAAGCAAGATCTTTCTTTTATTTGTGCATAACGTTGATTGATTCAAAGCTTTCAGCAGGTTACACAGCTAAGTCCTCAGGTGTAAACAGGTGAGTGACGGACGGGCAGCTCATGCGTCGCTGTCAAGAGCTCCACACTTTCCGGAAGGTGTGGGTGGGTGTTGCAGGTGTTGACGTCATCATTTATACGTTTTCATGTGCCACAATCCATCATTCAGATAGTGAACGTTCTCAATCCCAATTCCTTTGTTGACTTTTTCTCTGTGTGCAGAAGGCAGATTAAGATCAGGTGTAATACGTGCAGCAACACAAAGGATTTTTTTTTGCTCCTATGAAATGTAGAAAAACGTACATGCTGTCTGCAGACATCTTCATAACACCAACACAAAGTGCATGTTGTTTTCCCTCCGCCATTATGGCCTGCATTCCACTTGTTAAAGACAAACTTGTACATATGTGATTTAAAATGTGGAAGAAAGGTGAGACAATTGTGGAGAATTCCACAAATTCTAATTATATTTCATCTAATGCAAATCAAACAGCTTCCATGTGCAGCATCACATATAAAAGGATACAACTACTGTGTCAGCTGCAGACGGGTAGAGTTTAGCGCCTGGTGACGTCAGCCCGGGGCACATGATGTTGGCTCCACTTAAGACAAATTTAATGGCCCCTTTGTCTACTTGCTGGTGTGGAAGAATGAAAGGATCTATGAGAAGAAAAGAGAATCAGTGTGAGGAAACTGAAAACCACAACCATACAGCAGTTGGCATTAGAAGAGCTTACATCTATGCAACAGTCTGAGGGTTGGGTAGAATGGTCCTTCTCTCTGTCTGAAGAAAAGCAGTTCTCCGTTCACTGTCAGGATTTCAATGTGTTCATGGCTGTGGGGTGAATAATAGAAATAGAAATATTAGGGCTGTGAAAGTTAACGCAAACTCATTTTAACGCCACTAATTTCTTAAATACATAAATGCAAATTGCAATTTTTAGGTTGTAGCGGGCTCAGTTTTAAAGCTTTTAAAGTGTCGATACTGGCATCATATGAAACTAAAAAAACGAAGGAATGCATTGGTACCAACCATGTCATACTGGCTTGTTGCAAAGGAGGTTCAATAACGCTCCAAAGTTAAGCTAAATTTTGGCGTGGAAAACCTGGCATGGCCATTTTCAAAGGGGCCATTTCAAGATATGTGAATGAAAATGGGTTCTATGGGTACCCACGAGTCTCCCCTTTACAGACAGGTCCACTTTATGATAATCACATGCAGTTTTGAGGCAAGTCATAGTCAAGTCAGCACACTGACACACTGACAGCTGTTGTTGCCTGTTGGGCTGCAGTTTGCCATGTTATAACAGCCCTAATAAATATCCACTATACTGAAACACATTGCATGTGAGAAACTTGATGAGAAAAATGAAATGATGAAGTCATACCATCTCACTATCTTGACAGGGTCCTTTTTAGGCATTATGTGATTGAGCCATGACTCGATATCAGGAAACTGTTCCAACAGCTGATTTTTTATGCCTTTGATCACAGATGTTTTCAGCTGGATACAGTTGGACACATTCTCCTTCTCGTCAAATCTGAAACAGGAAAACAGAAAAAGCATTGGTGACATGTCTGTCATATAGTA
>CAKALG010045324.1:2499-17089 GCA_916700815.1 Helicolenus hilgendorfi
ACACACACACACACACACACTCAGACACACACTGGGTATAATGTCATTGCAGACTATCATCTAGGGCCAGATCACTCTAATCTCTGTCCAATCATATCAAGGACACCGAGACATTCACACACTGAGATAAGCACACACAAAAACCCATTCCACATGCATAAACATGTGCCTGAAAATCCAAGCGCACTCACACATGCATATGTGTGCACAGTATGTAGCCTATACAGTATGTGTGATGTTTTTTCCTCAAGTTACGCAAATACAAATGTGTTGGATACATCACTTCTGTTCAAACTGAATGCTCAGGTGATACCTGTAAATTGGAAAGTTATCAACCCTACACAAAAGAGAGAAATAAAAAGCTGTATGTATAAAAGACTCTAAGAAGCACTGTACAAACTGCATTAAACAAAAATGGGAGAAAGAGTCAGATTCACAAATAACAGAGGAGGATTGGACAGAGATATGTGAGACTCAGGCAACTACTACAAACTCAGGATCCTGGAGGGAGTTTGGATGGAAGAACATAGTGCGATTCTTCATCACTCCTAAATTAACAGCACTGCAAACAGGCACACAAAGCCGGGGCTTATGTTGGAGGCAATGTGGAACCTCAATGGCTGATCATTTCCATATTTTTTGGGCATGCCCTAAAATACAACCATATTGGCAAGAGGTGGCAACTGAGATCCATAAAATAATGGGAATAAAGTTAAAGTACTCATTCATGAGACTATACTTGGGACAAATACCAGAAATTGTTTTACACAATGATAAATATTTAATAAAAATTCTCTTGGCAAGTAGTAAGAAAGCTATAACTCGAAAGTGGATGCAGGCTGATCCTCCAATATGGCGGGGTATTGTAAATTAAATATATTTTATGGAAAGACTCAAATTTATTTTAAGGCTTAAATTGGAAAAAAGTATTGAGTACTGAGAAAAATGGATTGTGTATTTACACCGTTGATTGAAGTGTGACATTGTATATTAAGATGTATTTACGAAAATGTACTGTGATCTGACATTGTAATACCCATGATGACCTCATGTTCTTTGTTTTCAAATAAAAAAAGAGTTTAAAAAAGAAAAGGAAAGTGATCAACACGTCACATACTGACACTCAGGACCCGTTGATGTCACTTTCTAATGCACTTGGTAGCCTAGCGTGTCAAACTATGACGCTCCACTACGGTCGCAGTAAACAAGTGGTTAACGTGAATTCAAACAAAAACACTTGCTTTTGTTTTGGAAGAGATGGTGGTTTCGGTTAAAATGATTACGTTTGTAAAGTAAAAGTGAAAGTTAGCGCTGTAAACACAAAGACAAACACGTTGGTCTCACACGGGATACAAACAGCGGTCTCCTGGATGAAAGTACTGTGTTACTATGTACTATGGCAAAGCATCGGCATTTGACGCCCTGGTAATGAAAACAGGCTTGATCAAGTAGGGATGAATACAACTCTTTTGGCCTCTTGGCTCTTTCTGATGACTCCATTTGTTGGTAAGTTATCAAATAGCCAACCGTAGATCAAGCACTGGGCCCAAATGTGTTGGAGGGCCCCACAGAGAGGAGGAGTGAAGGGGCTCTTGTACACAAAATCAGAGCAGTGTGGCTGCTTGGCTGACCTTATCTGTAGCTCAGGAACCTGCACACGCTACTAAAGTGATTGCCAGAAGGCAAATGTTGGTGCAGGTCTTCAACTACTGCAATCATTGGCCAACTTGTATATGTGTTTCCATTTGTCAGCCAATAACCTAAGTTCATTTTTAAATTACTATCTTGAATCGATTGAATAATGGAGTTCCGGGCCTTTGCTTCACCTTAGAGCAGGTGCATTTCTTTTCTCGGTAAAAGAAAATTGATTTCTATGTACAAAAGTGGGTAGCAGAAGCAAACAATTTTTCAACCCTTCTAAATATTTTTTTCCCCCGCTCGATGGGTTCTGAGCTGTAGAGTTACTAGCATCCTGTAGCTCAATTTAACACAATCATCCCCCTAAATATTCCTCTGATGCAATCGGTCACTGATCTTCATTCAGATTTGAACGGGGCTTACATAAAAGAAAAAACATCTAAACATTTGCAAAGTATTATTAAAGACAGTTGTATTGTTAATATTGGATGATTTTGCAGGACATAGTGTTTCTTATATGTGAAAAGTAGCAAGATGACACATAAGGGTGCGGGTGGATGTGAGGTTAGCGTATCTAATTTTCACTCCAGAAATTAATTTTCAGTTGAAATGGAGGCAGTAGTAGCAGTTGTTAGGAGCAATTAATTTAATGTTTTTCACATTGATGAAAGAAATACATGGATGTACAACTTAGTCTCATTCTCACTTAAAATACTGCAGATTGGGCATTGCCCCTCGGCATCGGAAACTGACGCACAGAGGTACACCTTAATGACAGTATGTGATGAACCGGGCTTTCAACTAACTGCAATGCAAACCCACCCACAGTGTTATTCAACATTGGAGCAAGTGACGGAGTATTAATAGCGTGAGTGCACTCAGGGCGAGCGAGAGGGGAGTTGATGGGACAAACAAACACAAGGCTTTAAACCAGGAGGCCGGTGTTCGTGTTCCGTATGAAACTAAAAGTAAGGTCAACTTATTTTGTCACGTCAGTCGTTAGTCATGTGACTCGTCGGTATCAACAGTCACGTAAGTCGTTAGTATCGTCTACCCTGTGAGTCACGTGAGTCGGTAGTCGGTGAAGTTAACTTCTAACCTAAACCTGACTTCCTCTGAAAACGGAAGTTTATTTTGAAAGGACACTGTGCATGTAATCAGCGTATTTTGACACGCCGTCCCCGGTCCGTCCAAAAGTAACGCAAGAGGGGCACTGACCAAGCGGCGGTATTTGACGAGTTGGGAGTGAGACTGTGTTGCGATGTAAGAGTTATTTCTGTAAGGCTTGCACCCTCGATATTTACGCCACTGCTCACGACAGTGTCAGCCAAGCGGATAGTTCAGGGCTGCCAATGCAGAAGCTCTTCTCCATTTAAGTGGTCTGTATTTCTGACCAGGTGGAAGTAATGCAAAGTGTCCGTGTGAAATGGTTGGTTTTGCAAATTATAGTTGTTTTGTTTGACTCCTGTTTTGCTTCCCCTGAGCCAGGGTCGCAAGAGTCAGGTTTAAAATGATCTGTAATTCAATTCCAGGTACAGCATTTACCTCCAAGGTGACTCAAGGTGTGTGAAGTGCAGAACTGTTAACCAAAGTACTACTACTGTGGTGACATCAACACTGAAAGAGAGAAACTGTGATCACCGCCACTATGTCTGTGTTTATTTGCCTGCATTTATTTCAGCTGTTAAAAACATTGTTTTTAATTAACAATAATGTTAACAGGTAAAGTACATGCAAAGTGTCACAAATCCACACTCGTCTATCGCTCTTAACACTGTCTCGCCTTTTTCTTTCACACACACACACACACATGCACGCACACACGCAGTGCCCACGGTCGTGTTGAATAGGATCAGCTGTTCTGACATCTGTGTTGTTGCTCTCTATTAGATCAGCCTAACCATCTGATATGTACTGAGGGTTTGTGTGTGCGTATGTGTCTTTGAGTGTATGCGTGTGTGTAAGTGTGAGGGACAAGACAGAAACAGAAAAAAAAATCAGTTTAGCTTGATGGCACAACAGATGATGAGAGAAGTGATGAGAAGAAATGAAAATAAGAGCTGAGAGCAGGTGTGTTTGCAGATGGTCACGGCAAAGATAAGGTGGCTGTTATTTTACACACGTGCACACAAAAACATGCACACGCACTGCCTACCATTTCACACACAGGCCGCATGTGTTTAGAAACACAAGTGATGTCAATGGTATGATGATGTGTGGTCTGCATGCTAGTATGCATAGTTTATGGTTTACTGAACTACATATTTCAACGCCTATTTGTGTGTGTGTGTGCATGTATTACTTATGTTGTGGGGACATAAATCTCTTTACAGAGTCACACTGTGGGGACTTGCCTTACTTTTGGGGACAAAATGCACGTCCCCATAACATAAATCATTACATTTTATGGTAAGGACTTGTTTTAGCGTTAAGGTAAGGTAAGGTTAGGGCCCAGATACATGAAACCAAGATCAAAGAACTAGCGGCAACGAAGGCCGCCTTGTCTTGGCTAAAAGGTTGCGCTCGAACATACCGCAGACTACTGCTGACGGCCAACTACCATGTACGTTTTGCGCATGCGTAAGAGGAAATAACTCTCCACCCCACCAGGCGGCGATAGTCTGTATTTGTCATTCAAAAACCGGAAGACTAAGGACTGTGGATTTATAAGCCATTGTAATGATACATACATGAAACAAAGCGGCGTTTGTCGACCATTTTCACACCACTCTCACTCACCACTTTGCTTGATTCCAGATGACCATGTCGTTGTGAAAATATCTGTGTATTGAAAGGATCAGATGAGGTGAAGATGAAAAATGAGAAGAGCCTTCGGGGCGTTTCCGCTTGACTTTACTCGTTGTCTCGCTTTCCTTACGTCCGTTTCTCTTCTCGTGCACTGATTCGCTTAAACTGAACCACCAATCAGAGTGATTTCTCTCACCGCCAGGTGCCGCCACCAATTCAACATGCTGAATTGGCCGAAAAACCTCCGACACTAGAGCCTACGGTGTGGGACACACACCGAAAATAACTAGGTCGACGGACGTTCACCGATGGCCCCAATCTGTCTGACGGCCAACCGTCGGCTTGGTGTGTCAAAGCCTTTAGGGTTAGGTTAGGGTAAGTATCCAGGAAATGAATATAAGACAATGTAATATCCTCTAAAGCGTTAGAAACACACCTGTAAATGGTAAATGGACTTGCATTTATATAGCAATTTCCTAGTCTTCCGATCACTCAAAGCGCTTTACACTACATGTCAGCATTCACCCATTGACAGACACATTCTCACAATTATGGCAGAGGCTGCAACTTTGCCTATCTAAGTTAAATACTCATTCACCCACTGATGGCTATGCCTTCGGGAGCAATTTAGGGTTAAGTGTCTTGCTCAAAGACACATCCACATGTGACCCGGAGCAGCCGCGGATCAAACCACGGACCTTCTGATTGGTGGACAACCTGCTCTACCCTCTGAGCCACAGCCGTACTGTGTGTGTTTGTGTGCTGTAAATCCATTCCCCGAGAACAACTATCAGGGTAACTTCCAAGAGAAATAAAAACAGCATTGTTGCATTATAACAAAGAAAGTGTGCAGCGATATCACTTACACTCACATTTTCTCAATGAAAAGAAACCTGAGAGGCGCATTATCTTTTTGACCATATTTTGTTTTTGGAGCTGTACACTCCTTTGTTTAAATGATGTCTCCCTAGTAGTGCCTTTGTTTACACATACAAACATCATCAGTCTTCCACTTTTCTATGGTGCCAGGAGGGGATTACTTTTTGTTATTCTGGCTGTTAAAAACTGGATGTCATCTGTCGTGATGCTAAGATACGATCCATCTTGTTTGATCACACGTTTATTGGTGATTGATATACATCATGCTGGTTGTGAAATCCTCAATTTGGATTTATTTTAATGAGTTTTCTTCATCACAATATTCTTTACAAAGGGATTCATGGCAATAATTTCTTTCCACACATGTCTAAATTACAAAGAACCAATATCATACACCAACATTTTGCAAAATCCTGCAACACAAGTTTTGACCCCCCCACCATCTCTACCAGTACTAGCAGGTGAGAATATCTCAACATTTACTGGATAGATTGGTACAAAATGTGAAATAGACATTCATGGTTCCCAGATGTTGTATCCCTAATGACTTTGGTAATCCTCTGTCTTTTATAGCATACTTGCAAAGCTAATGACGCTCTCGTCAGTCTCAGCTGAGCTTTGTTTTTAGTGCTATTTAGCAAATGTCAGCATGCTAACATGCTAAACTACGATGGTCGAAGAACATAAACATTATATGCATGTTAGAAATGACAACATTAGCCTGTTAGCATCAGCATTTAGCTCAAAGCCCTAAGTGCCTACAGCCATGCTCTTACTCTTGTTTTATGTTTCAGTGACAATATTTAAGAAAAGTTCCCTCTTACGATATATGCACATGATAACTACGGTATGGTTAAGGTTTCGGAACGATTAAGGTTACAGTTAAAGCAGCAGTAGGCAGAATGTTTTTGGCATCATTGGAGAAAAATTCCATAATAACTTTTCAGCATATTGTAATTCAAGTCTTCTGAGAGATAAACTATACCTTGGCCAATCACAGGTCATTTCAGAGAGAGAGCATTCCTATTGGCTGTTCATTCAACAGAGGCAGCTGTCAATCACAAACTCCAATCAAATGGTTAAACTAGGGTGCGCTGATCAAATATGAATCAATATTCTGTTCTGTGAAATCTTGCAGATACCATTAGGAGCATCGGAGCACACACCATTTTTGCTCTAATTCTACCCACTGCAGCTTTAATAAAATGGCAAACGAGGTCTGGGATGGTACGCAAACTCTGTCTCTATTATCAAATTCTGACCCACTACATTCCCATTCACCACATCAACTTCCACGGAAGCTTAGTTTCTGCTCAGTTTTGCCTGCATCGCCTCTTAACATTGCATCTGGACATAAATCGTGAGATGAGGAATTGTCCAATATGGTTGTAATTCTTACAGAGATACTGGGCTGTGATGTTACCACTCCAGTCCTTCCTTTGTGACTAACGAGTATTAAAACAAAATTGACTGGATATAACATGATTTCATGCAGTTGTATATGATAATATGAAATTGTTAAAGCTGTCAAATTAAACGTGATAACATGTGAACGCAAATTTGTTTTAATGCCACTAAATTCTTAAATGCATTGACATGTCATCCTAGCTTGTTGCGAAGGTAACTCTCCAAACTTATGCTAAATTTTAGCAGGGAAAAACTGGCATGGCCATTTTCAAAACGGTCCCTTGACATCTCACCACAATTATGTGAATGAAAATGGGTTCTCTGGGTACCCACGAGTCTTCCCTTTACAGACATGCACACTTTATGATAATCACATGCAATTTGGGGCAAGTCATAGTCAAGTCAGCACACTGACACACTGACAGCTGTTGTTGCCTGTTGGGCTGCAGTTTGCCATGTTATGATTTGAGCATTTTTTTATGCTAAATGCAGTACCTGTGAGGGTTTCTGGACAATATTTGTCATTGTTTTGTGTTGTTAATTGATTTCCAATAATAAATATATACATACTGTACATTTGCATAAAGCAAGCATATTTGCCCACTCCCATGTTGATAAGAGTATTAAATACTGGACAAATCTCCCTTTAAGGTACATTTTGAACAGATAAAAAAAATGTACAATCAACTTGTGATTAATCGCGATTAACTATGGACAATCTTGCGATTTATCACAATTCAATATTTTATTCAGTTGACAGCCCTATTCATTTCATAATGTTAATTTCTGAAAATCACAAAGAAGCTGTACATGAATGGTTGTTCTCTTACATAGCCTCAAATAACCCATTAACTATCAATTATTAAGAAGTGCTCTTCCAAAATGTAATGGTTGGCTCATGCATGGTCTCTAGCCAAACACTGACACTGTAAATGATGCTACAACAGGACAGTGCCAATCAACTGCATTCATTTCAACAGCGCACTCAACACTGAATACTCCTCATTAGACACATACAAAAAAACAACTCAAGATGAACCGAATCAATCTCAATAATGACTTAAATACAGGCTTGCAAACTGGGATCATCTGTGACTTCTTCACAGACAGCCACTGCTATGGAATTGACACAAATTGGATGATGACAGTACCAAGCATCATGATATGGAACGTATGTAATTATTTTAACATAACTGACATATCCAGTAAGTACAGTATAAACAGTAGAGTACAGTCTGTGGCAGTTACTGCATGCAACAATGTTGTCTCTAAGGAGTTTGTGTTCATTTGAAGGATACTCAGGGACTTTCAGGGAGGCTTGGGATGTCGGTTACTGTCATTTACTGTTTCAGGCTTAATATTCAGTGTAAAGTTTTAGTGTCCCATTGGCTTTAGCGTTTCTTGTCCCTGCCTTAAATTACTTTATATTAAGGCAGTGCCCGTTCAGAGTACGTGCCCGTTTAATTGCTTTGCTCCCAGTATTGCTGCTTGCAGCATTGTCAGTGGGCATGCCTGTTCAGAGCATGCCGCTGTAACTACTGTTTGCTGTGTTCACCAAGACCGCCCATTGCTCATTGACTCCAAGGAAGTAAAGAAGAGTTTGGTTGTAACGTTAGTTTATCTAGCATCCAGCAGCAAAAATGAACTGCAGTCAATGAGCCACGGCCTGTAAAGGCATGCTGCCAATGACATACTCGACTCAGTCCGCAGAGCCCTGAAGCCCCGCCCCCGCTGCTGCACAGAGAGCTATTGCTTGTTAATTAATTACAGTTGTAATATATTATAAGTTTATTAATATTGAACATGTCGGAATTGCAACAACTTCGACATTGTACGTCCCTGGGTCTCCAGCAAATACACCCGCCAAGAGTGAAGCACATTGGATTAATGGTTCTCAAGATATTCGAAGGACACACAGACACTTACAGACGGACCGATTCCTTGCTTTATGGTAAGATGACAGTTTTGTTTTTTTTATTTAATTCATGATAGTGAATATTGAAGCAATAAAAATGTACAAAAAAAAGGTTGGAAAAACTCCAGCAATTTAGATGATATCTCTTGTTCTGCCGCATTGATTTTGATATTTTTAAACCATCCATTGCGACAATGTTGTAGAAGTGCAATGGGAAATCAGTGCAGTGCTCATTTAAGAACGTTCCCATTAGAGCCACAGAAGACATCATATACAACCAGTTTGACAAGCATAGTACCACTTGTGACGAGAAAAAAATGGTTTTCAAAATCGAACTTTAAGTGAAAGGTAAAGGCAAATCTGTCAGATGGTCTTAATGACATTAACTCTGAATTCACACCAGATAGGGGCGAAGCGAGGCTCGCCGCAATAATACAATTTTTCTGCGGCCGTGAGGCGTGATCATGTGTTTCAGGCTGGAAGAAATTCTTTGTAACATAGGTCAACATGTCACAGAAGTCACAGGATCTGTTTACCAATTCTCTTGTCACTCAAAATTAAACTTTTCCCAACATTTAATTTGGCTGCACTTCGTCGCAGAATCAAAAACGCTGAGCTCAGGAGCGGCTACCGCAGCTTTTCATGAGCATTGCATGGCAGCTCGCCGCAGGACACACCGCCACAGTGAAAAAATAAGGCTGCCATGTAAAAGCCGGGCCTGTTTTCGCTGTCGGGTATCAGGTGTTAGTCCTATTTCCACCTTGTAAACCAATGACTTTCTTGCACGAGCGCCTGTAAAAGCTTCAGATTGTTAGTTCGGTCACTGCCCGGGGAGACTTTAAATGCTGCGAAAGCCTCCAAGAGGGCCTTGGTTCTGCGGTGTAATACCCTTTTGAAAGCTCTCTGTATTCAGCTGGGCATATCAAGGACAGACGCAGTAAAAACATTTCCTTAAACCCCTGCCAATATGTGGCAAGCACGTACACACGAATGCAAACACAAAGCTTCACAAAAACAGATGCACAGATACAAATGCATATAGACGCACAAGACCATCATGCATGCGCACACACAAGAATCCATGATAACACGCAGCTGCAAGCACATGCAAGCACTCATCCGAACAGCAGTAGTTTGTACTGAAATGGTAATAGATAAGCAGTGGTTTGTGTTCCCATGCTGGCATCGTATGCTCTCCCCCTGGATCTCAGCTCTAGCTCTGCTTCCTCTGGCTCTTCTCTCTTATGCTCAACTATCCTGTGTCTCTACCACTCCTTTACCCAACCCTTTCTGTCTCCATCTCTTTCTTTACCACCATCAATCCCTCTGTTCCACCCATCCTTACCTCTCCCTCCCACTGTCTTTGCTATTCTCACCTCGTCTCTTCTCCCCCCCTCTCGCTGTGAACCTGCTACAGAGTGATACTGCCCCCTATTTGCCAAATAGGGAACGTTTTTCTCTGATTCTCTCCCCCTCTCTTTGCCAATTTGTCTGACTCTCTTTCATCATTGCTTCACTTCACAAGCCAGCACACACTCTCTATCTTATTCTCTATCCCTCCCATCTTGATCTCTCCGTTCTCACTCTGTCATTCCTTCATCCCCTTATTGCTACTTCACTACCAACAATGTCGCTCTTTCTTCTTCACATTCGGTTGCTTCTCATCCATCTATCCGTCTATCTATCCATGTCTTTCCATTTCTCAATCTCTTATGCTAAACAGCTCAGAATAATACACTTTAGAATAAACGGACGCTCCCCTTTCATTATACTTTCTAGATATAATTTAAAGGGCCAATTCACCAAATCACAAGAACACATCTCACATATTCCTAGTGGTATTTAGCTATGCAGATAGTTTTGGTTCAATCTCTACAGCCACCCCACAACATTAGAGTACTTTATATACTAGGTTGGGGTTACTGTGTCATGACACCCTGAGGAAGGCAAGTGTGCAGATTTGTTTGTGTGTGTTTATAATGTATTAAAGTGCTTTATAATAAAGTAATATTTCTATATTAACAGCAATATTTTCAGTGAAAAGCCTTGACATGCAAAGTTAGTGACTGAAGCTTATGATGTTTTTATCACGAATCAAGTCATTTCTAGGATTTTTTTGGGTCCGGTATCTTGGTATGAGAGCCTTATTGAGCATTTGTCCCACCGGTGGACATGGGGGGTGGAGGGGCATGATAAAGGGAGCCCTTCCAATAGAGAAAACATGATTGAAAACATGATGACAAAACTATTTTCTAAGAAAAGCTGAAACCCACCCCTTCACCCCCATAATTTCTGACATCACCCCAAAAAAAATTACAAACCTTTGGACAAAATCCTCAATTTAAAAAAAAGTGATTCAGTGTATTAAATGAGTTAGTCTTTTTCAATAAATGTAGTTGCTTTAATGAACATCACTCATGTGAGTGTGTGGGCAAACTGTTTTTGACCGCAGTGGAAATGTTGGTTTTGAAAGGCTAAACACCAACAAATATGGATTGATGCAGAATATTTCTTTAGATAAAAGCATGTTGTGAATTTTGGAAATGACTACATCTATCTTCTTGCCATACATTTTGAATTGTGGACTTTGCAATGCTCTGGATTTATTGGAAATGTTTGGATCACACGAATCGGCTACCACAATCTAATTCTACAAATGGTATAATACTGCTAATATAAGTGTAGCCTAATCTTTATCTGCAACTGTGAACAAATACTTTAAAAAAAAATATGGCCTGCTAAGTAGCAAAAAAATATGTTTTTAAATAATTTTATATACAGACATTTGTATAAATTATCCAGTAAATGTGTTACTATGATTGTTATACATACATATACATAAACATATACAACCTCGGAGCAGACAAATCCTTGCGCATCCCCTGAGATCTCTGGCGCCCGTCTAAGGGGACCCCAGGTTGGGAACCACTGCTCTAAGGAGCCCTTCCAGTAGAGAAAACATGATGCAGTGCCATATAGGCTGCCTTATATGAAAAGTTTATGCGCCATGGTACCCCACTGCGTGGGCCCTGCCCCTCAGACAGCCTGAATCCGCCACTGATTTTTTTCCCTAATATTGGGACATTTGTTTGCATATTGATGTGTTTTTTCTCGAATAAGATGAAGTTTTCATTCTCGGGTGTATAACAAATCATCATCAACAATCTGACATATCATGCATCTTAATATCTTACTTTTGCCATTTTAAAAAGGAATAAGACAGCAATATTAAAATAACAAAAATCCACGACTATGCTTGCATGCACACACACACACACACACATACAATAACGTGTTTAGTAACTCTAATACACATGGATAGTCGGATATTTCCCTCAGGAGTTTGTGTAGACCAAACTTGAGATAAAAGATGAGAAATGTGACTCCAAATGAAAAGCTATTGTTAATTTGTGACTTTTGAATGCGTCATTATCATTTGCTTACACGCTCAACGCGACAACTTCATACGATATGTTCATGTTGTGTTTACAAGTTGCCTCAGAGTGGGGACAGAATGTATTAATACTGCTTTAAGCACATATTTATTGAATTCATTTTATTCGTAATCCACTTGAGAGCCCAATTTGTATTCCATACCTTACTCATTTACAGCGAGCCAGCCTTCAAAGAGAAACACAGACAATTCACCTTAACTGATAGCATTACCAATGGATCCACACCATAGCTATTTAATGCATTTTCTCCTCCTCAATTCTCCAGTGGAGCAGCACGACGGAGAAGAAGATTGTCATCTAAAAGCAGCACCTTCACAATAAACTGCTTTTACACCGAAACACAACAAGAAGCAGGTAAAAAAAAAAAAAAAGATTTTCTTTCCCCACATGACAGGAGAATGATCAGGGTCAAGAGACTTGCAGGGTAGCTCAGAAAGGGATATAAAGTGTTCCTGGAAGAAATGAGTTTTTCACACAGGCAGTTGAGTTCTGTGTGAGGTGGGAATGTCATTTCACCACCAAGGTGCCTGGAGGGAGAGGAGCCGAGCTGAGAGAGGAGTTACGGACTGGTGTCTGCTGGGAGGAAAGAGCTAAGCGCATGTCTTGAAGGTATACAAGGGGCTGCACCTCACTTAGCGAGTTGTACAGCAGAACTGAGGTATCTGAATTTGATGTGAGCTGCCTCTGGGAGGTAAAGGAAGGGTGGAGGTGGCGACATGGGAGAATGCTTTTAAACTGCAGTTATATCGAAACAGGGAAATAGACAGACTTGGACAGGAGGTCTGGCAAGAGGAAAAAGCTGTGGCTGTGATGCAAGCATGGCATGGCAACTGGCTGCCTGGAATCACAACTGAGATTCTTGCGAGTCCAGGCAGGTGTCCCTATGGTGCTGTCAGTCCTGATAGAGAGGTCTTGTAGAAGACAACATTTGTCAGGGAGGAGCAATATCTCACTTTTTTGTCAAGGTTGAGTTGGAGGTGGTGGGCAGTCATCCAGCTGAATGTATGCGTGTGGAAAGCAGAGTGATAGGGGAGCGAAAAGCAAAGTTGTCCTCTGCCGTAGATAAAAATAGTTTTGGGTTGTCAGGGCCAAATTGTAAAAAGCAGGGGCCTTTGTGTGAGCCCTGAAGAACACCATTTAAGACATGTTTGCTACAAGATCACCAGGTTAGGAAGTTTGGCAGATAGTGTCAAAGGAGAAGAACAATTCAAAGAAGAAAAAAACGTTAACATGCATTCTGTCTAATGGCCAGCAGGGGGCGACTCCTGTGGTTGTAAAAATAAGTCTGATTGTATAGAAGTTGATGAGAAAATAATCCTTCTTCTCACTTGATATATGACCTCAGTAAACAGTTTAAACAATGAGTTTATAGTCTCCATAACTAGTTTCAAGTCTTCTTCAATACAGCACACTTTAGAGTCAAATAGACCATAAAGCAGGGGATGCTTTAGGGTGTGGCTACCTTGTGATTGACAGGTCGCTATCACGGCATTGTCCTGTTTGGGAGTTGTCCGTATTTTCGTCTTAGAACTTTAACCCTTTCACAGTGTGTTTTCAGTTCATGAAAGTCAATAATAACCGTTTTGGTCGCCTGATATTCAACGTTCGGTTGTACTCCGCCCTCTCATCTCACTTCTGGTTGCAAAAAAACAAGATGGTGACAGCTAAATAGCAAGATGGTGACGGACAAAATGTTGAACTTGAGGCTTCAAAACGGCACCAATGGGTGACGGCACGGTGACTAAGTCCACTTCTTATAAACAATCTATGGTCTCTCCCCAGCTTGCTTGCTTGCTGGATAATTGTTGCAAAGACCAAAAAAAGCAGATCCATTAATGGAAATGACTATTAATTATTGCAAAAAAAGTGAATGCTTTATCTAAACAAAAAGTCTTTTACATTTGAGATGATAAATATAAGGCAGTTTTATAATCTAATTTAAATCGACGCTGCCGTGTAGAACCACAGCGCTCTACTGTTGACCTCCTAACATTTTCTTTGGCTGTCTGTCAATTTGAACAAGCTACCACACAGTAACAAGCCTGCATCTCGGCCCATCTCTAGGCTATCACTGTGTAGATGAATCAGACTGAAACTGAATGTACAAACCTGTCTGACTAAATCAGCATCATATAAAATAAAATAAATCCTGCACCTAGAGGGGCATTCCACTGATTTTACCCATGAATATCAGTTTACTACAAGCCTGCTCAGCCTGTGAAAACTGTTGTCTTCCATGGCGCTGGAGGAGCTTTCTAACGTCTGACAAAATAAACCCGAAGATGTCACCGGGGCTATTCTTTGCTTGAGCCAGGAGAGTGTTTAACACAGAGTCTGAGTAACAAACTGGGATTGTGGAGATGTGGGGAGTTATAAGAAGTGGATAATGAAAGATGCAGCATGGGAAATGTAAGAACTGCTTCTACTTGTTATTTAGTGACTAAAAGTCAGGATCCTAGACTGTATATAAGAAGTGGACGTAGTCACCATGACGTCACCCATCGGTCTGCGGACTACGGGTTTTGAAGCCTGGAGTTCAGCACTTTGG
>CAKALG010045329.1:2828-16575 GCA_916700815.1 Helicolenus hilgendorfi
AACCAGACATATAACACGTTTCAGCTTTCAGTGAGGAAGACGGTCGATAAAAACACACAAGTGGAGGTGCTGAATAGAAAAATATCAGAAGTAGAAATCATTGTATATCAAGGACACAAACATTTGAACAAGAAGCCGTCACTGGGGTTTCAAAAAGAAAAGATAAAGTTGCGAAGTGTGTACGGAGAAATAAATCTTCTGTTCAACACCTGTCTGTCACACACGTCCTTAATCCCTCTTGGCTTTTTCTCAATCTCAAGTGCACGTTTTCACATCTTCACAACATCTTTTATTCCCCTTACAGTCGAAGGAGTCGTCCTCAGTGCTGAGCTGCGACATCTCCATAGATGATAAGTACATAGTGACGGGCTCGGGGGATAAGAAAGCCACCGTCTACGAGGTGAACTACTAGGAGGGCCGGGCCGTCCTTCCAGCCGGTTGTGTCTCCACACACCACCTATGTACGATTTTTAATGTGTATAAAAATGGATTTGAATGGAACTAACCAAACGGACTCTTGGACAGTGACCTTTTTTGACCTTTTAGCTGGTCGTGGATCAAAACGAACAAGCAGAACCAAGCACAGAGAGATGATTTTGTTTTCTTACCGAGTGGCTTTTTGTTGTCGTGAGGATGAATGAGTGAGTGAATGTGTTGATGCTGTTGTTACGGCGTTGGCCAGATAACATTCCTTTACACTTCTTTTTTTTACCAACGTTTGCACGGACAAGCAGTTACAACAAGAGCGTCGTCGTTCACATGCTCGCCTTCGTACTTTGTGTGTTTCTCTCATAATTCTGAATGAGGTGTGAGCTCAGCGTCTGTGTGAATGTGTACGTGTGTGTGTGTGTGTGTTTTGACCGCGTGTGCGTTGAACAAACTAACCAGATTGCCCTCGGTGCCCTCACTACTGAGTGACCTTTGCCCTTGGTTCTGCCCCCTTCAGTTCAGACTCCTCTGGATGCTTTCAGTGGAACTCTTTTATTGGTGTTTGGAGGTCAACCAGTCCTTCATTTCCTGCCTGGAGTTTTTTTGTTTGGACCTTTTTGGACACTTCTGAGAAGAAAAAAAAAAGTGGTCAGCGGTATGCTCGTGATTTCTCTTGGACTTCTATTTGGCTTGTAGAAATAACACAGTGCCTTTATGCTACTGCGCTTCGTCCCGCTGAGTGTACAACTACGCAGAGATGAGAGAGGTGACGGACTCTGCTGTTGGAGTGGTTTTTAAAAAAGACAGTTTTTTGAGTGCAACATTTAAGGATGGATTTTATTTTAAAAAAAAGATCAGTCATGAGCAAAATAACACAAACGGTAACTCCGATTATCCGGTCTGTCGTCCACTTTGAGGTAATCAGGACCAAACTCCTCTTTGTGTCGCCTGCTTTTGCTGAACACACGGACGTGAGATACACTATTCATGTCTGTTTCTGTCTGATGGTTGGAAGCACGGTGCCATTAACGAGAAGCTTTTGAAGCAACAATCTTCACTGTACTTTTTTCTTTCTGCTTTCAAGCTTTGTTCTTGTTGCTTTTGTGTTTGTGTTTGTGCTGCACAACCCCATGCTCAAATGACTCTCACCTACAGGAAGACATCTAAAAACACAGCACATCAGTTGTTACTGGCAGAGATGTAAGTTCCTGCTAGATTCTGTGACCACAACGTGACGCCAACCTCCCCTAACCTGAAACCTAAACAACCATTTTAAAACTTTATAACCAAACTTAATGATCTAGAGCAGGGGTCTCCAACCTTTTTTCCTCTGAGAGCTAATTTTGCTAAGTTCATCAGAATCAGGTTTATTTTGTACATACATACGTGGAATTTGACTCCGGTTTTATGCAGCTCTCTCAATGTACTTACACAGAATAGAAATAACAGCAAGGAACAGCAACAATCAACAATAGAATAATAGAATAAAATGTCTATGTACAAGTCGAGACAAGTGTAAAAGTGATCGAGAGCTACTCATAGCGTCAAATTTCACCAAATCTCCAAGAGCAGACTTAATTCCTGTTTTACTTTTAAGATCCTTTAATAGCGTTTCGGCCAACAGAGTCATCGCCTCTATTACAATCCTGCCATAGGGGAAGGGCTTTTTTGTGTTTTGTTAGTATGTGAGCTACTTAACGTTCTTTCAGTTTGGTCAACAGAGACCGCTGTCTTTTGAGCATTATCTTCAGCTCCTTCACCTTCTCTGTTCGTAGACTGCTACCAGCCTGAAAGAAAAGTTGCTGTGGACTTTGGTGAAGTGGCGCCCGACTTTACATCTTTGACAAGCAAATTGACACGCTCGCTCTGCAAATGAGACACACATTTGTCATTCGAATTAGTGAAAGAAAAACCTCTGTTACTTATTCCTCATGAAAATAATAATAACTTTATCTATATAGCACCTTTTGAAACAAGGTTACAAAGTGCTTTACAATAAAAGCATGCTAGAAGTAATTAACATCCCGAACTTAAGAACTAAAAAAGATAAAATCATGTAAATAAATAATAAAATAGTATATTTTTTTGCCTTTTATTGGCTTAGCTATTTTCTGCGGTCATTGTTAAATCTGGTGTGATCTCGCCAGTCTGCTACCATCGCCTGACGTTACGGCGTCACTGATGTAACCATGTTGTGTCAGACGGGAGCTGGATGTCTGTGAATTTGATTGGATAGATATTTAAACAGTTTTACAAAGTGACTTTGTTTTATAAAAAATGAATGTACATATTCTTTGAACCTTCAGTGAGCCCATCAGAAACGAGTAGCGAGCTACTTGTCGGAGACCCCTGATCTGGAGGCTCATTCTTAAACATAATCATTTTACATCCTGGTTTAGCTGCTGCCCATAACCCTTACTGTGGGATCCATCATTTTTGCATCACTGAAAGGTTATTTTGAGACTGATTAATGTATAAAATATCACTGGTAAAGTTATTTTAATCCAAGAAGTTGCAGATTATAGCTTTAACTTCCAGTTCTAGACCCTTTTAAGTGCAAAAAGACAAGATGAACCTATAAATCAAGAAGGATAAGGTGACAATGAATAGAAAGGTTTCCACTTTTTACTGTTTATGGGGTTAAAATAATATAACGATCAAATTAATAAGAAGGCTATTATTTATCATCGTGATGTGATATAGCTTTAAACCTATTTCTCTGGCTCAAACAGTTCTTCCTTTCACTTACCTTTCACAAGGGCCCCCTCTGTCAGTACTGACTGCCTTATAAAAGATCAAATAATGAACAAATTGAAATGTGTTTAATGGTTTATCTCTCGAGTTTTCTTTTTTATTTGAATTTGAAAAGATGAGTTTGTGTCAGCCTTGGACACTCTCATGCAAGTATCTCTTTCTGAGCACGCCCTTCTTCAGTTAAATGCCAAGGAGAAGCCTATTTAAAGATTGCAATTTCTTTTTTAAAATGTCTTTACATTATTAATACTTGTTTTGTGGCTGTGACACAGACAGAAACTACTGATAATAACTGCACTGGTGTGAATGCAAAGGGACACTTTGCAGCAAAGCCACCTGGAGGGACCCTAAATGTAAGATATTACACTGTTACGACTGATATTTTTGTAATTTCTTTGACACACACAGTGACACTGTACATTGTGAAGGACCGGTCATGATTTGTTTCTCACAGTGTTTGCCTTATTCTGTGCTTTCTTTCTGAATCGGAGACATTTCTGTGTGCTGCTGCAGTCGGCTACGCGTTCAGATTAAAACGTCGATTCGTTCACCTCGCTGTCATCGACCGCTCAGCTGCGTTTTCTGCTCTTGAATAAGTCATAAAACCTCTGTACTAAATAGCTCCTGTGCAACCTACGCCCTCTTTAATAATGGATAAATATAAAATACACTTTTGGTTACGCTGTCAAAGAGTCAAACCTCAATGTTACTCGTCTCATCTGACTGCTCCCAGTTAGCTGGCTAACGTGACCCGATACAGACGTGATGTTATAACGATGTGTAGAGCTTTTAGCTTGACTGAAACTCATGAAGGTGTTGTACATTTACTGTAAACATGTACTTAATAATTCAAGCTTACAGTGGAAAGAAACTTCCTGTTGCTAGTTGACTTTTTTTTCTTTCCTCTTCAATACAAAATGCCTTTGCTCTCTTTTTTCTAGTCTGTGGTTGATTTTATTAAATTATTGTGTCGAGTATTTTGTCTGAGACTTTCTGAGAAGCTCTGCAACAATGATTCTTTGTCCAGATGTTGAAGAAAAGTATATCCAGTGGTGGAAGAAGTACTCTGATATTTTACTTAAAGGAACAGTGTGTAACATTTCAGGGGATCTATTAGCAGAAATATAATATTCATTACTATGTTTTCATTAGTGGATAATCACCTGAAACTAAGAATCATTGTGTTTTTGTTAGCTTAGAATGAACCTTCATATCTACATAGGGAGTGGGTCCTCTTCACAGAGTTTCTACAGTAGCCCAGAACGGACAAACCAAACACTGACTCTAGAGAGAGAGAGAGACTTTCATGTTTTTACGTTACCTGAATGCCACCGTAGTTCAACAAGCATGTAAAACTGCGGTAACGTGAGTCACAAAGTGCAAAACATTTTTCTGAAATTTTCAGATTTCAAATTTTTTCTGATTTTTTTTCTGACGTTTTTCAGAGTTGTGTTATTATAGTAAGGTAAGGATGGCCTCTGAGCGAAGCGAGCGACGTTACCACGGTTTTGCACTCGGCGGTTCAGGTTACTGCAGTCTTGGAAAGGGAGGAGTGAGCGGAGGGGTACTCAGTTGGTTGCAATCTGCAACCACACCACTAGATGCCACCAAATCCTACACACTGTACCTTTAAATGATGCAATATTTGCCTCTGAAATGTAGTGGAGTAGAAGTAGCGAGTAGCATGAAATGGAACACAAGAACCTCAAAATTGTACTTAATTGTACTTAAATGTACTTAGTTACCTTCCACCACTGAGTATATCTGCATTTCTGTGGGACACGTTCAACTGAAAAAAAGTATATTTTGACTCCTCTTTTCTCACCCAGCTGAAGAAAATGACCTTGTTTTTCCTCCGTGGTGTTACAGTGATGTATGAAAGAAGGATTTTCTCTTTAAAGAGTATTCGTGGTATTCGATCATAATAGCAGAAATGAAAAATGGATTGCGGGTGTGATGGACATTTGACACGCAGGTTAACCAACAGTCACCGACGGCAGATTCTTTCCCTCCTGCTATTAAATGTTCATGACACAACACTTGACTTGTCCGCTGGTCTCCACATATTTCATTCCTCAGTTCACACATTTGTGTACGGCGACCTCTTAATGGACTCATTAACAACCTGCCTCTTTTCTGTGCATGCCCACGGCATTAACATTCTAATGGTTTCCTTGACAATCTAATACAACTACCACACAATTACACCGGCTACGGCCTGCTGTCAGCCATAGCAGACATTTCATTTTGCATTAAAGGTTACGGCTTTCTGCCCTTGAAAGAAACTTGCAGCACTGTTATGTGGCAAAACAACCAGAATAACAACTTTTACTGTAGTTTGTCCTTTGATTTGTCTTCTTTTCATCTTCGAACTTATCTACACACGGTCGTGGCTAGAAGGTAACACGCAAATTGTGAAACTCTCGCAAGATGGTTAAGGTTAGGCATTGACCTTGAATGGTTAAAGAGGACCTATTATGCTTATTTTCAGGTGCATACTTGTATTTTTGATTTCTACTAGAATATGTTAAATGCTTTAATGTTCAAAAACGCTTTATTTTTCTCATACTGGCTGTGCTGCAGCACCTCTTTGGTCAACCGAACTAAACTCCTCGGACTCCGCTCCTGCTCCGCTCCAACTAGCTTTGTTTGAGGTCGTGCCAAACTAGCCGCTACGCAGGTTTTATGCAAATGTGTTACTTGGTGACATCACCTTTCACAAAAAAGGCAGGATTTCAATGAAGGCATTTCATGCAGTTCAGGAGCAGTGTTTCTGTAGAGAGTTTCTGGGTAGAGTAACTGCCTTTGTAACTTTGCAGACCTTTTAAATGCACAAAACACTATATAGAACACTAAAGGAAAGGAAAGGAGCACAAAAGCCTGATAGGTCCTCTTTAAGGTTCAGATAGGTCGTCGGGCAGCGAGTCTCGTGAGAGTTTTCTGCAAGTTTTCGCAATTTGCCGGTTACCTTCTAGACACGACCTCTACACACCCTTTTCTATAGCTGCCTTAACCTACTTTTGAACTTCTAAACCTGCCTGTGAATCCTCTCTATGCTTGAGTAGAAAACAGATAAGTCAATATAAAGAATCCACATTGTATCTGCTAATGCTACTGAGTTCATTCTCATGACGTGACTGGCAGTTTCAAGCAAATGTTCCCGCTTTTATTCTTTATTATTCTATATTTGGATCACCATTAGCTGCCACTAGCAACTACTCTCCCTCTTTATCACTTTGTCCTCACTGCAAACTATCACAAACCTGTATTGAAATGGACAGACAGTAGTACCAGTAGTAGGATGACATGATCAACACTAATACACAATAATTATCACAATTAATCTTCAATGTCCTCTATAGTACAAACGTCTCTGTATTTTGACTCGTAGCTGTGTGGCGCAGGCCGGCTCCACATCCATATTAAGTGAGCTGGGAAACGAGGGTTTCTAGTGTTATAGTGTGGCATTTTAGTGCAAGCTGACAGGTCAACGCGGGTCTCCGTCTCACCTCCTATTGTGAACGTGCTGTGAATTCACGCAGAGCGCAGCGCCGGACTGCTGAAGTGGATTAAGTGATCTAAGTGAGGGCTGTGGAGGAGGACGCTCCACCATTACAGTGAATGATACTCCTGTTACAGCCCTCCAACCGCCACTTCAAACAGCCAAAAGTGGGAGAGAAGGAGGAAAGGTGGGGATGTAATATGGGAATGAGCCAACCCTACTTCAACATTTTATACCAAGAGCACTTGTGACTTGCAAATTGCCCACTTTCCTGACAGACATCGAAGTTGGATTAAACAAACAGGCCACACAATAGCAAGATGGCGTTAGCGTGTGTTGCGTCACGTTGCTGCTAGATTTGACTCTGCAAAGATAGAATTTACTTCTCACCGAGACTGGATGTTAAAAGGATGTTTGTGACCACCGCTGTTCAAAAACATTCCTGACTATGTTGGTGACCTCACTGTCTGCTGGCATACAGTAATGTTTGCAAAGTGCCACTTTACAGAACCATTACTACAATACTCTGCTAACTTCAGAGCACTGTGAGAATCACTCTTAATGAATTCACTTCACTGGAGCGCTGACAGCACACTTTGGAGTCTCCTGAAGAGGATTAGAGATGCAACAGAGTGAATATTTACTGCAGTTCAAAACAAAGTGTGCGAAGCCCTCCGTTAGCACACAAAAGCATTGAACAAAGAGTCTATACAGCCACGTAGCAGCTCTGGTGAGGATGTACACTCTGGCACAGCGGTGCTTTGAACTGATTGCTAATGTCATGACAATGCTATCATGCTGATATTTAGCAAATGTATCATGTTCATCATCTAGTTTAGCGTGTTAGCATGCTAACATTTGAGAATTATCACTTAACACAAAGTACAGCCGAGGCTGATGGAGATGTTATTAGTTTTGCAGGTATTCTGCAGGCGGCTATCTCCGGGTCTGAAAAGTGAAGCCAATGCTGAAGTGCCTTAAACTTGCATTCTTTCTAACAGCCAGCAGGGGGCGACTCCTCTGGTTGCAAAAAGAAGTCTGATTGTATAGAAGTCTATGAGAAAATGAGCCTACTTCTCACCTGATTCATTACCTCAGTAAACATTGTAAACATGAGTTTATGGTCTCAGTCACTAGTTTCAAGTCTTCTTCAATACAGCATGATGTTCATTTAGTAAATTATGGTCCCATTTAGAGTCAAATAGACCATAAAGCAGGGGATGCTTTAGGGCGTGGCTAAGTTGTGATTGACAGGTCGCTACCACAGCGTTGTGCGGTCTGGGTGTTGTCTGTGTTTGTGTGTTTTAGTTTCAGTCACTTGAAAATGTCATATTCAGCGTTCGGTTGTACAGAGCTCCAACCTCTTGTGTCACTTCTTGTTGCAAAACTCAAGACCTCAAAACGGCAGTCCACAACTCAATTGACATCATGGTGATTACATCCACTTCTTATATGGTATTCTACCATAAACCAAAGTATTGGACAGAATAAAACCTTTAACCTGATGAAGGTGCTGTAAAGAAAGTTAAGGGATCACCAAATGTAGGCTATTACAACTCATCCCGAGGGAAACGTGAATGCCTGAACCAAATTTTATGGAAATCCAAAACCACAAATGTCAACGTCATGGTGGCGCTAAAGAAAAAGTCCAACCATGAATGGGAACCATGAATGTCTGTACAAAAATGTTCATATAATCAGTTGTTGAGATATTTCAAAGTGGTCAACCAACCGACAGATATTGGCGTCCCTAAAGCCAGAGCATAAAAACAGAGAACACAAACTTTATTTACAAACGTGCCAAAACACCACAGAATAATGTCATTGAAACCAAACAGTCTGCAAATTGTCATTCAAACACCAAACACAGAACCAGCGGATTTTAGTGAGAGCTAATAAACCACAAATTACAGCAACATAAACCATATCAGAAGCTATTTCATTACCAGTTAATGCTCAATCAAAGTAAGTTTTGTTCCAATCGCTACATCATCAGAGCTTCCTTAAACCGCTTTATAAAGGTGCTGTTTCTTCTAACACAGTACCGGTCGTGGTTGCTCGGAGATTTTTTTTTTTAACAAAACCTCCACACCTGATGGAACAAGAACCGGGAGGTTAGTGAACAACACCGGTCCTTTCCAGTAGCTACTGTGCTTTTGATCATGAAACCTCAGCTGAACTAATAATCACTGGTCATTCTTCAGACAGCGGTGGATACGCCGCTGTGAATCTTTACTCTTTTATTCCCTCAGAAGACACATTCTGCACAAAAGGGACAAAGGGAACGCAAATGCCAGGATTTGATAATGAACATAGATGAATTGCTGTAACACCTGACCACCAATAATAGCTGGCTTTTATACTCCCTTTGTGCACTGCAGACAACTTAATAACTTCTGTCAAGTAAGCATTACCTTATAACCCCGGATCAGAGAAGCTCTGCTCTCAGACAGTGATAAAGGATAGAAACCTACGGCTAATATGCATATGGATTTTTCCACATAGACAACAACTAACGTGCAAGACAATAACTCAGCGTGGTGCTTCATTTTATGACATTACAATAGAAAAGTTTTGTCACAGTGGTAGTTTTCTGCCCACCTTTTCACATTAGTGGATGAAAGTTCATTTCTGTCAGTCACTGCCCCCACCAAAAACATAAAAGAAATAAAAAAAGATACTCCCAGTGTGGAAAAAAATGTGTCTTACTACACTAATGAGACCTATGAAAGGAAATTCTTGTGAAAAGGGGGACAGTTTATGTACGTTAGTGTATTTTTAATGGGATTATATCACAGCTATGCAGGCTATTCTCTTTTACGGCCTCGTGTTGCTTTTGAACTCATACAAATCCGTCCTTGTCATATCTGACTTACTAATATCGCCTCCGTGCTCTCACCTTGCCAGTCTCATCATATCTGTGAAAGAGAGTGGATGATGGTACATAGGAGGGAGCACGTCCATCAGCTTATCTGCTGGAGTAAAATTGATGGCGATCCTGTAATGAGATGAAAGATTTGTAAGGAGCTTTACACGTTCCGAGCGACTCAAAGGGGCATTTCTCACAACAACTGGTGCTGCTAACAATTTCCTGCCCTATTACAGGGTGGACTAATGATTAATTCATGTCCCCGCCGTCTTAACGAGGTTGTGCCCGTTAGTGGGCGGGAGGGGGGGCCGCACTCTGCCATGCTTTGATATTCTACATTCAAGGCTGTGTCACACATTAATGACTTCTTTGAGCTGTGAAACGAGCATCATTATCTCTTTTTAAAAAGGGAAGGATGAGAGATTTCAGCTCGGCTTGTATAAAGACAGGGGAGGAATCAGTCACCGTGTAGGTGTGTGTGTGTGTGTGTGTGTGCGTGTGTGGGGGTGTGTGAGCGACTGAGGGACACTTGAGCATTGCATTGTAACCTGCATCCAAATGGATGGAAGAAGCAGCTTTTTTTCTGAAAACAATTCAACCCAAACAGCAATTAAAGGTGCAGTGTGTAGGATTTGGCGATATCTAGTGGTGTGGTTGCAGATTGTAACCAACTGAGTACCCCTCCGCTCACTCCTCCCTTTCCAAGACTGCAGGAACGTGAGCCGCCGAGTGCCAAACCGGGGTTACGCCGTTTGCCTCACTCAAAGGCCGTCTTTACCATAATAACACTACTTTAGGAACAAAGGAAGTCAGACGGCGGCTGGTATTACCACGGTTTTGCACTCTGCGGCTCGCGTTACCACAGTTTCACAAGCGTGATGAAGAACTACAGTGGCCTTCAGGTAACTTAAAACAAAATTAAAGGCTCTCTCTCTAGAGCAGGTGTTGGTTTTGTCCGTTCTGGGCTACTGTAGCAACATGGCGGACTCTGTGAAGAGTTCCCTATGTAGATATGAAGGTTCCTTTGCAAACAGTTTGTAACATTTCAGGGGATCTTTAGCAGAAATTAAATATGATATCCTTGACCATGTTTTTATTAGTGTATCATTTGATAATAAGTATCGTCGTGTTTTCGTTAGCTCAGAATGAGCCCTTCATATCTCCATAGGGAGCAGGCCCTCTTCACGGAGTCCGCCAGGTTGCTCCGCCATGTTTCTACAGTAGCCCAGAAGAGAAAAAACAAACACTGGCTCTAGAGAGACCCTTGCACATGTTTTTATGTTACCTGAAGGCCACCGTAGTTCTCCGACACTCATGTGAAACTGCAGTAATGTGACCTGCAGAGTGCAAAACCGTGGTACCGCCAGCCGCCGTCTGACTTCCGCTGCACCTAAAATAGTGTTATTATGGTAAAGATGGCCTATGAGCGAGGTGAACGGCGTTACCCCGGTTTTGCACTCCGCGGCTCAAGTGACCTCAGTCTTGGAAAAGGAGGAGTGAGCATAGGAGTACTCAGTTGGTTGCAATCTGCAACCACACCACCAGATGCCTCCAAATCCTACACACTGTACTTTTAAAGGTTTGTAAAACATGCTTGAGCTGTTAAAATAGTCTAGTTTGCATTTAAATCAGGAACCATCTGATAAAAAAAGTAATTACAAATGTGACCAAACATAAAAACATCACCTTTAAGTTATTCATTCATACAGTGCAACAGACTCATTTCAGTCGGTACCAAAAAGCTAAAGAGGTTTGATACCCACTCTTACTCAAGCCATGACTTGAGTGCAGTTAAATATCAATTCCATCTGCAAATCAAGGACGCTTTGAGACTTCTCGATGCTGTATAAATTGACTAATAAATACTTATAAATACTATAATAAAAAAGGCCTAGTGGCTTGCCCCTCTGATTTTACAGAAATTCCAGGACTAAATGATACCTTGTTCAGTTTGCCTTTCTTTTTTTCAACCATGTGTGCTTTTCAAACACTTTGCTGCACTCAACTACCAGTCATCAAATATGTTATTTTTTAATTTTTTTTTTTTTTTACTTTTAAGAGGCTTTTCATGCTTCTACATCTATTCTGTCACTTCACCGCTGCGGCAGTGAGAAGGGTTCAGGGTTCACGGCAAAGTGGAGAGAGCTGGATGAGTGAGAGGGTTTAAGTTCGCGCAGAGAGTGGGGGATTGTGTATTTCCTAAGAAAACAGGAGCAGCCATTTGAGTGGAGGTCATGGACGTTTCTCTGCATGCCGACAGAATAGGTGGAAGCGTTGGAGGAGAAAGGCCTCTTGAAACTAAATGAACTAAAAGCTCTTGGTTTGAATGCTCTTCAGCCTATACTCTACCAAATGTACTCTAGCTGGAATAAAGCACGCGGGTCAGAAGGGATGTGTTGAAGCTTTTAGGCTAACTCTGATTCCCACTTAAAACCAACTTTAGTTCCCATTTCTAAAGGAGACAAGGCCTTCTCTCTGTGTCTGTTTCAGTGCTACTGTATGTTAAAGTCAAATAGAAATCTTCTTCTACACTTTTAGAGGGACTTGTGATGGAAAACGTATGGCTTTATTCCTAAGGTTAATAGCCTGCTGATGCCTAAAACTTCCACTTATATGATGGGTCAAAAAAAAAAAGAAACTATCTTCAAATAAAGATAATATTTGAACGATGCATTTATTTTTATTTTATTGACTTATTTTGTGGAGTTCAACAAAAATTGGTGCTACCAAAGATTACATATCTTTAATATAGATAGACCCTCACACACACAGCACTAATTTCAGGGTGTGATGCTTGTCAAATCCACATGATGGCAGTATGGATCTGAATAATGACCTCTCTTCTCTTGCTTGGCATCTTGGTTTGTAATTTAATATGAATCATAAACACAATTTAAACGCTTTAAAACATCCTGTTTTAATTGATAAATGATGTTAAAATAGATTTTTTTCGATGTGAAAAAAACATTTTGCATAGAGCCTATGGATGAATATTGATTTTTATGTATTTTTATGAGAGACTATGTGGTGTTTACATTTTTTGAGCGTGGCGTGGAGGATGTACATAAGCAGGAATTTTCATTGTTGGCCATGGGAATAGTATGTTGACAAAATAATCTTAATTTAAGGTCCCCTTACTAGCTTTTTCTGATCTTTGAACCATGCATTACGTCTTAATTCACAGGTGAAAGCTCCAGAAGAAAAGGCTTGTAAATTGACCCTGAGTTAAGATTACTTCGTCAAAGATATTTATTATATTAAACATTTTTAAACAACTGATAAAAGAGTATCATAGAGCACATGTAGACAGTTTATATGAACAGCAGGTGGCGAAATGGAGCTTCACTACAATCAGCTTGAAGTGCAATAAATCAGACCGCAGAGCAGATGTTTTAATAGAGATACAGCAAACACTATAGCAAATGATGGGATTAGATATGACATTTGTATGGATACCGGCACATATAGGAATTAAAGGAAATTAATTTGCTGACAAGTGTGCAAAGGAAGCCACAAAAACAATTCAGATTGACACAGGAAAGGAGTTATACAGTAAGAAAAGTAGGTATGATGAGAAGCACAAGGAGAGAGAGAGAGAGAGAGAGAGAGAGAGAGAGAGAGAGAGAGAGAGGAAACAGTATTAGGGCCACATTGAGGAAAATAAATAAATCTGACATTTCAAGGATAATGTTATAATATAAAGTCAGAAGTTTACGAGAAAAAAAATCATAGTTTTATGAGAATAAAGTCATAATATTATAAAGTAGTAATTTTACATGGTATTTTACTTTTTTACTCGTAAAGTTATGACTTTATTCTCATAATATTACGACTTTTTTTCTCGAAAAGGTTCTGACTTTATTCTCATACTATTACGACTTTTTTTCTTGTAAAGTTATGACTTTATTCTCGTAATATTACGACTTTTTTCTCGTAAAGTTATGACTTTATTCTCGTAATATTACGACTTTTTTCTTGTAAAGTTATGACTTTATTCTCGTAATATTACGACTTTTTTCTCAAAAAAGTTATGACTTTATTCTCGTAATATTACAGCTTTTTTTCTCGAAGAAGTTATGACATTATTCTCATAATATTACGACTTTTTTCTCGTAAAGTTATGAATTTATTCTCGTAATATTACGACTTTTTTTCTCGTAAAGTTATGACTTTATTCTCGTAATATTACGACT
>CAKALG010045330.1:0-10537 GCA_916700815.1 Helicolenus hilgendorfi
GAGTGGAGCCGCCTCAGCAAAAGCTCTACCGGAGAGGCCAGACACACCGCCACCCGACGGTAAAGATCAGAGTCAGCGCTCTGCACATGTTGACCGTCATCTTTTCTTGTAAAATGTCCGGTGTAGTCGGTAACAACGGCGTCGTCACAAGTTTATTAACCGGTGGGAACATTTTCCTCACTGTCACATCACTACCAATGACCATTACAGGCATCGTACGGTACCTTCGCTACTGTGGAAAAAGAGTACCGTCACTTTTTTAGAATTTGGGCATTGACTTGGTACAGAAGGATCAGTTCTCGTGACATCTCTAGCTGGCTGCTAGAGAGAATGAAGGTTTAAGACACTTCAGCTTTGGCTTGACATCTCAGACCTGGAGGTTACTGCCTGGTTGACAGCAATGACATGGCTGGCTGTGCATGTGCATGTGCGTGTGCGTGTGCATGTGTGTGGCAGAGACACAGCAGGAGGCGAGCACACTGCGACCGGAGGATTGACAGAGAAAGCGATGACATTTAGCAGGTGGAGGGAGCGAAATAAAGCAACACAATGTAATCTCAGTTTGTCCTCGACCGCCATCATCTTCCAGTTCACACCATATATACAGTGTGTACAGTATAATATTCATAATTAATGATGCCTTCTTCCTAGTCCCAATTAGTGGCCTGAGCCCTGTGGACACGCTGACCTTTAACCAGCGAGAGGGAAAGAGGAGTGATGAAGACAGCAGAGAGCTTAAAGCTGTGGCCGTACCTGCATACTGTATGTGTGGATGTATTTGCATATCAATGGACATTTGAACATCCTTGTGTGTCTAGAAAAGAATGGATTTAAGAAAAATCCTGAGAAGCTCAGGATCATCAAACTAGCTGACAGGGGTGGGTGGTATTTCCCTAAAATATTATTGCAAAATTGCAGCGTATTTCTGCCCGGCATATCTATAGCGAGTGTCCAACAAACAGTGTGTATTTGTGCTACGTTAGCAGCTCTAGCATTGCCGGAGGCTTCGTGCTCGTCGCCGCACACGTAGTCTGAGTAACTTTAGTGAGTTTCCAACAGACCGTGTGTGTGTTGGCGGGGTGTGTGAGGTTGTTGGTGGCGTTCTAGCTGTGAACGTAGGTGTAGCAGTGTGTGTACAGTTTATTTGTAGGTGAATAAATGCTACGAAACTACAACTCCTCCGCTCAAGCGAGCCAGAGACCGGAGCCGACTTCCTGTATCCTGCAACTCCGGCTCTGCCTCTTAAGGTGGGCTGTTAAGGTGGACCAGCTTTTCTCCTTAAAGAGACGAGCCTCTCCTCTGAGCCGCTCAGCTGTTGAGTTAATTATTAACATTTCTTTTAACCGTTTTAACCGATAGCGTTAATCGGTTAAAATGCTTAATGTCAGTTAAACGGTTAATTATGGACATCCCTAGTGGAGTATTCCTTGAAATATAGAGAAAAGATTACAAAATAAAATGACTAATGTGTTCATTACAAAATGTTCTGAGAGGCATGACAATGATTTTAGTCGGTAGCTGTAGTAGAAAAAAATCACTTGCATCACTTTGCTTTAGAAATATGTTTTTAAGCATCTGACTTAATGTTAAACCTTTATTTCACACTATGGTGATCCTCTGCTGTATTCACATTGGGTCAGGTCCCTGATATGATTACTGACACCAACAACAAGAGTGGAGTTGTTTTTACTGGTGGCATTTTTATGAATGACATTTGCTAACAGATGGAACACAACAGGTAGTCTTAAACAGCAATGGGGGTGTGCTGATTATGCAAATGATCAAATCTCATCATCCTCAAGTTGAAACGACAAGTTTATGTAGTTAAAAGAGTTCGGTGAGTTTGACTTGGAACACTTGTACGAGAAGATCTGTTCCGCTGGCACACTCCAGCTGTGTGTTTCAACATGAGCTGCTAACACACACAACTCCCCCAGTGGAAGAGACTGGTATGACCAGTATATATACTGTGTATACAGTATATATACAGAATATATACTGTATACAGTATGACCCGGTGGCAGAAGAGCAAAAATAAAGGCAATTGAAAGATGACCAACTAGTATCATCTCCTTTACGACGAGCTGAGGGAACACACTGCTGATCTCAGAGCAGCCATTCACCATCAGCACCATCAAGGGTTCCATCTACTTCATTATCAGCCATTATTTGTTATTTGTGTGCAGACATAATATCTACAGACTGGAGGCAGGAGGACATGCTATAACTCATCTGTTTCATCTGGACACAAACTCAAATGTAAAAACAATACCAGTTATATGCTGGAACTGTTTCTAGATGACCAGTGTCCTTCTGACTGAACTCTTAACGCATCAACCACACGGTGACAACAAGACTCCCTGTCACACCACAACTAGCCAGGCTAGCTAGTCTTTATGCTAAGCTACGCTAATGGCATCCTGCCTCTAGCTACATAAATGGTAAATGGACATGCATTTCTACAGCGCTTTTCTAGTCTTCCGACCACTCAAAGCTCTTTACACTACATGTCAGCATTCACCCATTCACACACACATTCACACACTGATATCAGAGGCTGCTAAGGAGCCAACTCTGCCCATCAGGATCTAATCTAAATACTCATTCACACACCGATGGATATGCCTTCAGGAGCAATTTGGGGTTAAGTGTCTTGCTCAAGGACACATCGACATGTGACCCGGAACAACCGGGGATCGAACCACCGACCTTCCTGGACAACCTGCTCTACTCTCTGAGCCACAGCCGCCGAGCATTGCTCTCAGTGAACCTCCCACTGAATTAATAAAGGTAAAAAAAAAGAAGGTTTATTACACCATCAGGTCCGTCCACAGTTTTGATGGCGATCCACACGCGCTTCTATCTATTAATAAGAGTTCCTCCTGCTCTGTGATTAGTCATCCAGCCGTACTCCACCAAACACCTACTGTCCAAAAGGAATTACCTCAAGTGGAGACAGAGCAGACTCATATAATGAAAACATGGCTCCAACATACTGTATTCCTCCAATCGTCCCACATGTGGACTAAACAATGCTTTTACCGATCTGTTAAAGCCGAAGGCCCCGCTCAACAAGTAGCTAATAATGATGCTTTATGTTGCGTCTGTATCTCCAGTAGTTGTTTGAATAATGTTTCCAGCACTTGTTGTCTGTGATGAGTGTTTCTGTTGTGCATCAGCACTGCGACGACTACCAAGGTAACTGACTTTTTAGTTCTCCTTCAATTATTTATCGTCAGTTCAAGGCAGAGCCAACTGCTGTGTTACAAACATGCTGTTATAAGAGGGAGAAGTATTCCTGGCAGCGAGGTAACATTTGATGTACAACATGCGGGTTAAGTCTCGCTGCTAAATTTAACATCTGAAGCTCGTCATATGATAAACGGTGCACCCACATCCTCACACCTCCGAGAAGAAAAGAGACATCAGTCGTTCCTGTTGATCTCTATTTCTTCCAGTCAGTTTACCACAGACATCAGAAGACAAACTCTGAATTATGCAAATGTATTTTTATTTAGTTCACAGTTCATTACTGGAAAAATATCATCTCCCTCTGATCGCTCAGTCTCTCTGTCTCTCCTCCCTGATGATGTGATTCATGGTGCTAATCCAAAAACTTAAAGGCCAAGATGAATTATTAAATGCTTGTGTTGAAGCTTTTGTAGGTGTTTGATTCGAGGATCTAATTAAGCCGTTTCATTATATAATAACACCAGTAGGCTAAAGAGTACAGCCCGTTCTCCCAGTGCTCAGCTGCTACACACTGTTATCCTCCTGTTTAGTGCCCGCATGGCAGATGTGAGTATGACCGAGACTCCCTGGGGTGCTCTGTCCCGACTAGCAGCACATGCTGTCAGCCTCATATAGTGAGCCAACAACACAAAGGAACATTTACAGCAGTACGACTCTTTAGGGAGCCTCAAGTTCAATTTTAGTTAGAAAATGTGTAAATGTTCAAATATATCAAAGTGAAACGACCGACTTAATGCACGATTAACTCTTCCTCGTGCAGCTTCGCTGTCAGTGGTGTGTGCACGGAGCAACATCTGCACCATTCCACTGTCGAGCACACTAACAATACGACAACGGGCTGTAGGCAGGCTGATGGATGTAACCGATAACCCTGTGGGGCCCGTGTCTGTCCATAGCAACAACCAGTGAAGTCTAAATATTAGCCTGAGATAGCAGATAGCCACGTCATCAACCACTGACACAGGTAGGGCATTCTGGGTATTTGGATATGAGTGTAAAATGAGGGTGGAAGACGGACTAATGGATTTAGAGATGCACAAGTGATCAGAACATAAGAACGCTGACCATCTGCTCAGAGCATTAAAGTAACAGGACTAAGGGTGCTTTCACATCAGGGACACTTGTCCCCAAAGTCCAGTTCGTTGGATTAGTGTGAACGCTCCGAACCATACTCGGGCACAGTTCTTCGATCCGTACCCGGGTCCACTTGAAAAGGTGGTCTGGAGTACGGATCATGTGTACTCGGGTACGGTTCGCATCAGGTGTGAAAGCCAACCGTACCAAAACACGGAAGTGGACCGCTATTTAACGCGAGTAACGTTAGCAGTCAAGAGTGGTTGTGAAAGGGCAGGCTTTATTCAACGCCACCGGTCTCCTACGAAATCTGTATACAGCTGATCTCAACATAATAATAATAACATAAGTGTACTCGGGTACGGATCAATCGTTCCTAATGTGAAAACGCCCTCAGAGTCTACAACTGCCACAGAGTGGCATTAAGGTAGACTACACCAGGCACTCCTCAATCTCTCGTGAGCAGAGAGCCAAAACAGGACTTTAACTGTCCTCCTGAGACCGAGCTGCTGTCATATAAAGCAGAACTTTAAGAGAGACTTTGCAGAACTTGGCCCAAGGGTCTCTACTAAGATAGGAAATATAATCATCAGTTGGGAGCCGTCCCATGAGTGGCATACTGCCAAAACACTCCTGGAGATACTTTCAGTATATGCCTACCAAAGTCATTAAGCTGATGATGATGCGGACGGCTGCAGCTGCTGATTCATATTAAGTATTATAAGTCCAGATTAAAATAGCACACAGTCTGTGGGAGATCAGGGATCAGATCTGACAGCCAACCTCCGGTATCAATTAGGTGTTAAGACTATTCGAACCACATTCCTCCACGTGTAGACTGGAGTCAATGCTAACATTTTAGTGATAATATACAGCAAGAGACTGATTACTTAATGCACAATAATCACCAGTGAGCAACATATGAAGCAGCTGTGCTTAATTGGCTTGTATTACGATGAGGAGCAACTCCCTGTAGCTTCTCAGACGGATCATTTACATAAATATCATTCATGATTTAAAGGAGTTTACAGGCTTCTCTATCTATGGCTCCACTGTAGCAGAGCAGAGGGTCGTTACACCCTCCAGATATACAATATTAATAATACTAATAATGCAGATAACTGCCAGTTAGCTAGCTAGCTACACCACGGAGGGTCACCAAGGAGATTCACCATGGAGAGTCACCAAGGAGATTCACCAAGGAGATTCACCACGGAGAGTCACCAAGGAGATTCACCACGGAGATTCACCAAGGAGATTCACCAAGGAGATTCACCAAGGAGATTCACCACGGAGATTCACCAAGGAGATTCACCAAGGAGATTCACCAAGGAGATTCACCACTGAGATTCACCACGGAGATTCACCACGGAGATTCACCATGGAGAGTCACCAAGGAGAGTCACCACGGAGAGTCACCAAGGAGATTCACCGCGGAGATTCACCAAGGAGATTCACCAAGGAGATTCACCACGGAGATTCACCACGGAGAGTCACCACAGAGATTCACCACGGAGATTCACCACGGAGAGTCACCAAGGAGAGTCACCACGGAGATTCACCACGGAGAGTCACCAAGGAGATTCACCACAGAGAGTCATCACGGAGAGTCACCACGGAGAGTCACCAAGGAGATTCACCACAGAGAGTCACCACGGAGAGTCACCACGGAGAGTCACCACGGAGATTCACCACGGAGAGTCATCACGGAGAGTCACCACGGAGATTCACCACGGAGAGTCACCATGGAGAGTCACTGATATTGTGGTGTGCTCTACAACAGAGTCACCGAACAGCAGCTTTCTGTACAGTAATTAAAAGCTATTTTAACATACAATGTACAGAAAATACACTTTCACTCACAACAACTAATGTACTAGAGTATTTTAATGGAGCTTACCAGTACTGTAGGACAGATCTATCTACCATACAGCAGTAACAAAGTTTGGGGTGCACCCCTCAAGTGTGAAGGGGTGCTCAGTAACGATCAGTACATGGCAGCAATAAAGAGCTGCACTTTCCAAACACAAATGTTTTACAAGAGCCAGCGTTGTCATCGGAGAATTTCAGGTTTAAAAAAAAGAATTAAAAAAAAATCCTTGTCAACTGCCAAGCCATCCTTGTATTCTTGTATTCTCTATAAATACCACCACCAGGGACACAGTCAGGAGCCGAGGACGAAGACTGGTTGACTGTGCTTTTGCCATTTAATTTAAATAACAATCAACCAACTGGATTACACTTACTGAGGCAGAAGCAACTGGCTGCTATTCAGACAAAACAGACATCAAAATGCTTCCGTTGGTGAACTTTGCAATTCAACCAACAAGAACCAAATATTTGTTCTGTCCCTCGTGTCTCACAATCAAAACGATCAGGACAGTTTCCAGTCTTTCCAGGTGATGTCAGCAGTCTCTTCAATCCCTAGAGAAAAATGTTAATAGCGTACGTTTGCTTTTATTCTCATCGTGGGAATCGAGGCTGAGAGCGAGAGCGATCCTTCCTGGTAATGTGTAGCCGACATATTAAAGAAGACGATTTAACGACGAGTCGATGTGATAACACTCTGAAACGTAAGTAAATGTCCCTCGACACAATCTGCGACAGTGGCAATAACAATCTTACTGGCTCATGTTGGTGTACAATGTGCTTTAATGTCTTGAAGTAAAGTAAGTAATAGCAGATGTTTACGGCACCAGCATTTACAGAATAGCATCAGTGATAGAGGATGAAGATGGAGACAGAGACATAATGATGGTTTATAACTGCTTGGAATCTAAATGCTGGTGAACAATCCTCCCAGTGGTCTGATCAGTATCGTTACCCCACTCATGTCCTCAGATTTCATTTCCTCCCATTCTAATGAGCAGGTGAATCTTTAACTACGGCCTAGTGGACGATGTGAATATCAATCACAGAGTAACTGGATTCAGAAACAACTCTGAATGCTGGAGAGGCAGCTGAGCTCCTGAGCTGACTAACAAATGTCACAATTAATTACAACATCTCATTTCAACTGGTTGAAATCCATAAAGGAAACAAAAGAACATGGTTTGTATATTAATACTGAATTATTGGAGAGACGACAGCTGCTTCTTTAGTTCTTCTAGAGGGACAGTGAAAGAGAAGCACGACACCATGTCACCAAATGTCCCTCAAGTTAGCAAAGTTTGCAATTTAGCAAGTGTGTCTCTGGTAGTGCGTCTCTGGTAGTGCGTCTCTGGTAGTGCGTCTCTGGTAGTGTGTCTCTGGTAGTGTGTGTGTCTCTGGTAGTGTGTCTCTGGTAGTGCGTCTCTAGTAGTGTGTCTCTGGTAGTGTGTCTATGGTAGTGTGTCTCTGGTAGTGTGTCTATGGTAGTGTGTCTCTGGTAGTGCGTCTCTGGTAGTGTGTCTCTGGTAGTGTGTCTCTAGTAGTGTGTCTCTGGTAGTGTGTCTATGGTAGTGTGTCTCTGGTAGTGTGTCTCTGGTAGTGTGTCTCTAGTAGTGTGTCTCTGGTAGTGTGTCTATGGTAGTGTGTCTCTGGTAGTGCGTCTCTGGTAGTGCGTCTCTGGTAGTGTGTCTCTGGTAGTGTGTGTGTCTCTGGTAGTGTGTCTCTGGTAGTGCGTCTCTAGTAGTGTGTCTCTAGTAGTGTGTCTATGGTAGTGTGTCTCTGGTATTGCGTCTCTGGTAGTGTGTCTCTGGTAGTGTATCTCTAGTAGTGTGTCTCTGGTAGTGTGTCTATGGTAGTGTGTCTCTGGTAGTGTGTCTCTGGTAGTGTGTCTCCGGTAGTGTGTCTCTGGTAGTGCGTCTCCGGTAGTGTGTCCCCGGTAGTGCGTCTCTGGTAGTGCGTCTCCGGTAGTGTGTCCCCGGTAGTGCGTCTCCGGTAGTGTGTCTCTGGTAGTGCGTCTCTGGTAGTGCATCTCTGATAGTGTGTCTCTGGTAGTGTGTCTCTCCAAGTGTGTCTCTGGTAGTGTGTCTCTAGTAGTGTGTCTCCGGTAGTGCGTCTCTGGTAGAGTGTCTCTGGTAGTGTGTCTCTGGTAGTGCATCTCTGATAGTGCGTCTCTGGTAGTGCGTCTCTGATAGTGTGTCTCTGGTAGTGTGTCTCTCCAAGTGTGTCTCTGGTAGTGTGTCTCTAGTAGTGTGTCTCTAGTAGTGTGTCTCTGGTAGTGCGTCTCTGGTAGTGCGTCTCTGGTAGTGTGTCTCTGGTAGTGCGTCTCTGGTAGTGTGTCTCTGGTAGTGTGTCTCTCCAAGTGTGTCTCTAGTAGTGTGTCTCTAGTAGTGTGTCTCCGGTAGTGCGTCTCTGGTAGATTGTCTCTGGTAGTGTGTCTCTAGTAGTGTGTGTGTCTCTGGTAGTGCGTCTCTGGTAGTGCGTCTCTGATAGTGTGTCTCTGGTAGTGTGTCTCCAAGTGTGTCTCTGGTAGTGCGTCTCTGATAGTGTGTCTCTGGTAGTGTGTCTCTCCAAGTGTGTCTCTGGTAGTGTGTCTCTAGTAGTGTGTCTCTAGTAGTGTGTCTCTGGTAGTGCGTCTCTGGTAGTGCGTCTCTGGTAGTGTGTCTCTGGTAGTGCGTCTCTGGTAGTGTGTCTCTGGTAGTGTGTCTCTCCAAGTGTGTCTCTAGTAGTGTGTCTCTAGTAGTGTGTCTCCGGTAGTGCGTCTCTGGTAGATTGTCTCTGGTAGTGTGTCTCTAGTAGTGTGTGTGTCTCTGGTAGTGCGTCTCTGGTAGTGCGTCTCTGATAGTGTGTCTCTGGTAGTGTGTCTCCAAGTGTGTCTCTGGTAGTGCGTCTCTGATAGTGTGTCTCTGGTAGTGTGTCTCTCCAAGTGTGTCTCTGGTAGTGTGTCTCTGGTAGTGTGTCTCTAGTAGTGTGTCTGGTAGTGCGTCTCTGGTAGATTGTCTCTGGTACTGTGTCTCTGGTAGTGCGTCTCTGGTAGTGTGTCTGGTAGTGCGTCTCTGGTAGTGTGTGCGTCTCTGGTAGTGCGTCTCCGGTAGTGTGTGCGTCTCTGGTAGTGTGTGTGTCTCTGGTAGTGCATCTCTGGTAGTGTGTGTGTCTCTGGTAGTGCGTCTCTGGTAGTGTGTGTGTCTCTGGTAGTGCGTCTCTGGTAGTGTGTGTGTCTCTGGTAGTGTGTCTGGTAGATTGTCTCTGGTAGTGTGTCTGGTAGTGCGTCTCTGGTAGTGCGTCTCTGGTAGTGCGTCTCTGTTAGTGTGTCTCTGGTAGTGCGTCTCTGGTAGTGCGTGTGTCTCTGGTAGTGTGTCTCTGGTAGTGTGTCTCTGGTAGTGCGTCTCAGGAGTTATGCATGCGTCTCATTGCCACAGGGCACTGGGAATTCTGCAACCATGGCGCTGTGATTTATTCATAAATTCAACAACAGGTTCTGACTGGCTTCTTCTCCATAGCAACAGTGGCTGAGGCTCATGGGTAATTGCCAAAATGATTTCTTAGAGATGAAGTTGAAATGATTCAAACTGGTGACCGTCACATAAAGGTGACATCATCCGGAGGAGTCCCGTGTTTCTATTGAGGACATCATTTAAAGAACACAGAATGAGGAAGAACAGCTCCAGAGCAGCGGGCGCTGCACTGTTTTTTTGTTTACATATTCATTTTCATTTGTCATTGTTGTAGGTCTATGGACGACAGAGTATAAGGGGGGGAAAAAATAAATTCGAGATTTTGAGAATAAAGTCATAATATTACGAGAAAAAAAGTCGTAATATTATGAGAATAAAGTCATAATATTATAAAATAGTAATTTATGTTATTTTCTTTTTTTTCTTGTAAACTTTGACTTTTTTCTCGTAATATTCCAACATTTTTTCTCGTTAAGTTATGACTTTATTGTCGTAATATGACTTTTGTTCTCGTAATATTATGACTTTATTCTGTAAATCTCAGATGTTTTTTCCCTCAGTGTAACCCTAGTACTCTGTAGTACATTTGCTCTTTGGCCCTCACTGCATTAGACTTATATATTATATACTCAGACTGTTGTCTGACCACATCTGACTGAAGAAGTGTGTATAGCTTTCACCAACAGTCTATTACAAGTGTATGTGTATGTACTCTTCAGAATGTAAGCAATCAACAGAAGAGTAGTCAGTAGTCCCTCCCTGATGATGAGCTCTCGGGGCTCTTTCATTAATGGCCTTAAAGTCCTCTACAGTCCCAAGGTCACAGCGAGGGAACATCTCCTCTCATCTGGATCATCAGAGCCTCTAATCCTCCTCGGCCGGCCTCCAGG
>CAKALG010045338.1:0-15691 GCA_916700815.1 Helicolenus hilgendorfi
TATACACAGACAATACACAATACATGTGACCGACTATTGAATGATGATGATTGATTTGTTCACAACAGAATTACATGACATGCTTTTGATACCCACAATGGCATTAAACAATGATTCAGTTTTAAATGTGACATATAAAGCTGCAGATGGAGAAGAGAGTCTAAAGTAAAGCTGATTAAACATGATCAAACTCAAACAAAGCTATGTGTATAATATTAAACGGCTCTAAAAAAACCCAAAAAAGAGTATATGGCCGAATAATTTTCAATCATAATGAACCAATTAGTATCAGGGAGTGTTTGCTCTCTTTTTTCAGTTTTTATCTCCATCTTCCAAGACTTCAGATAAATCGTTTTCTATATTTTCCCCAGGGGTGAGCTCCGGCGTTACTGCGTCTCTTGCTCCTTGTAAAGAAAACAAAAGTGCATTAGTATCATTAGTATCAGTAAAGAGAGCAGTGCAGAGTGGAAGATGCGATTCGACATTACTGAAGCAGGGACTAAACTGCCCTGGAACTGAAATGATTAGTTGATCGACAGAAAATGAATCGGCGTCTATTTTGATAAACAATTAATCATTCAAACATTGCCTGGATCCAGCTTCTCACTTGTGAGGATTTGTTCCTTTGTCTTATGTGACAGTGATGGATCAATGGTTGGATAAAACAAGCTATATGCCACCTTTGGCTTTAGTAATTTGTTACAGGCATTTTTTTCTATCTTCTTACATCCATAGATGTAATAGAAAATACCAAACTATACAGTCATTTAATAGAGAAACTAATCATTAGCACCAGCCTTAGACTGCACTAACTCCAGATCCAAGATCAGAGAGCAGTTGAACTGCAATTGTATCCTAGAGCTCTGACAAGATGTGACATAAACAATCGCCCCATCCCTGCTACTACTGATACTCATATCCTAATACTCATAACATAATATATATGCTATACTATCACTGCCATTTTATAGAACCACACCACTAGTTTCTTTAATCCATTAACGCAATCGATTTTTCGGTGGTTGTAACGGGCTCAGTTTTAAAGCTAGAGTGAAGATGCTGGTCTCATATCAAACTAGAAAACCTAAGGAATCCACTGGTACCAACCAGTCATTCTAGCATATTTTTTTAATACTAAATACAGTACCTGTGAGGGTTTCCGGACAATATTTGTCATTGTTTTGTGTTGTTAATTGATTTCCAATAATAAATATATACATACATTTGCATAAAGCAAGCATATTTGCCTAGTCCCATTGTAACTGACCGCTAATTAGAACTTCAGAGATCAGACATTACTCCCTATCGCAATGTAACTGGTTTATATGTATTATTATCCATACTATCCATACAAATACTATTATCCAAGTATTTGTTTGTCGCTGGTTGTAGTTATTTATTTTATTAATATGAATTGTGACAACTCAAACCTATGCAGATTCGGTGTACTTTCCACAATGTGGCAGACACCCCCCTTGTTGTGTCAGTCATAGCCCATGCAGAAGGGACCATTTCTGTTTCATTTGTTTGCGTTGCATGTAGCGTCGTCAAATAATAATTATTTCTTTGTTTAAAGGTATTTTGGGTTTGCTACCTTACTGAAAGTTATTTGATGTGTGATGGTGATGAATCAGTGATTTCTTCAGTGTGATTTCTGCTATTATTGTGTTCAGTGTTTGGGGGTTTATCTTAAAGTAGCATCCAACTTTTAACTGTTAAGGGCATTTGCCATTAAGCTTGCATTGTACAAACTCATATCATTAAGAACATCATTTTATTTGTATGTATTTATAGTTGTAATTTAATCACCTTTTGCACTGCTAATTGTATTAATCATATTTAATCATGTGAAACTGTAGATTGTGTTGGTGTCATTTGTATAAATAGTAAGTGTATTTTCTTGTATATTTCCTATAGTTTCACGGTGCTACGGTGTCGGAGGTGTTTGGTGGCGAGGAAGAAATAAACCGTTGAGCATCAGTTTGGACTCTCTGCGCCTTGCTTACCCAAGCCGAGGGCTGTTACATGTTGTTAAGAGTATAAAATACTTGACAAATCTCCCTTTTAGGTACATTTTGCTATCTATCTATCTATCTATCTATCTATCTATCTATCTATCTGTCTATCTATCTCATATACACATACTATATTCAACAGCTTAGATATAAAATGATTACCTGAGTCTTTGGACAGAGTTTTTGCTTCGCATTATTGAAGTGCTTCGTGGCTGTCTTCAGACAACTCCTCTCATCAGTCTTCTTGAAGTAAAACCTGATCAGCTTCTCAGAATAGCAGACTGGGAGAAACATGGACTTCTGACAAGAAGGACAGCAGCATAAATTTGAGAATAATGACATAACTGAGGTTGCCTAACGAAGGAATACACACAAGCTATTGCAACAAAAGACAAACTGTTGTTATTTAGTTCTGACCTCGTCTTTGGGGATCTTGAATGCTTCGTCAAGGTTTTCCTTTTTGTAGAAACGCATCGCATCAATGGGGTCCTCGTTTTCCATCCCATAGTCCATGCTACTGTCCTAAAAGAGAAGGGTGAGAGAGAAGCCTGTTTTTATATTCTCAAGTAAATGATGCCACAACAGAGGTAGGCAACATCTTACAAATAATCAAACAAGTGAAGTACAAATAATTGGACTAAAACTCACCACAACTGCAAAGTTGTTTTCTGTCAGCCCATCAGGGAGGGCCAATTCCTTTTTCCACATTTCCTTTTGCTGGGAGAGAGGAGAAAAAGATAATGCACAGTAAGAACACGCCCACATTAAGCAGTTACATTTTAAAAACACACAATCAACATCTCTGTTTCTCAGATTTGGCTCTCTGTCCACACCAAAACAGTGTTTTTCTCTAAAGAGTATAATCGTAATATAGATATTTTACTGTGTTTAGGAAAACAAAGCTTTTAAGCCTGCCCAGTTGTCAGGTGGCTGTGTGGCAGTAAAATTAAGAAAACCTCTAAGTTGCCTCTAAGTTTCTCTGTGATCTCTCTTTTTAAATGTATATATAACTGGTCACATACCACAGGTGTTGTTGCTAACCAGTATTCAAGCTGAATTTGTCAGATAACGTTGCAATCATAAAATAAGGATTATCAGCACTGCAGCTTCGGAATAATATTAACATGTAAATAAACTGCACTGACAAAGAAGTTTACTATTCACACACTCACACATTAATGTCATCAAAGCTGCTGCAGACGCTGGCCTAACCATCAGGAACAACATGGGACAGTTTGACATATGGACAGGAGGAGCCGGGGATCAAACACCCAACCCCGCTCTACTCTATCTCCTCCACAGCTGTTAAGTATCTATGAACTATAAATCACTCAGCATACTCGTTCCATTGACGACAGTAACAAAAATATGTAAATGGCACCACAAAGACATTACTGCACACCTTGGTTAAGCTTTGGTGAGGCTTTTGTTTCACCCAGACACCTGTAGTTCTTTCGAGAACAGATATTCTGCAGAACTTACTTATTCAGCCATACAAAGACACAAACACACACACCTGGGTGACATCCGTGTCATTTGCCTTGGTTTGGCCCAGAAACTTATAGAGGCGTCGACAGGTGATGTTTTCTAGAATCTCCCTCGCCTCTTTCAGCTTGTCGTCGGAAGAGTTGAGTATTTGTTCAAACACACGATCTACAAAACACACAGAGAAACATAGTGGAAGACAGATGAGTTACAACAAACCAAATAAAACACTACTACATCATTGATAATATTACAAAAATAAATAACTGACACCCTAAACTGAGAGGCATAACTCACAAAATTAAGCAAAATGTGATTATTTAAATTGTTCTTAAAAAGTGTAGTTTTTTCTTAGGCTGCCAAAGTTAACATGATAACACAAATTTGTTTTAAAGCCACTAATTTCTTTAACGCATTAACTATAACTTAACGCTAATTGTATCAGCTAATAACTAATGCTATGTGACTCTTTCGGAGCTGGTAGCGGGTCAGTTTTGTGAAGATACTGGTATCATATGAAACTAGAAAACCTAAGGAAATCATTCATTGGTACCAAACATGTTATACTAGCTTGGTGCGTCGGAGGTTAAATAACGCTGCAAACTTGCGCTAATGTTTGGCGAGGCAAAACTGTCATGGCCAAAGGGGTCCCTTGACCTCTGACCTCAAGATATGTGGATAAAAATGGGTTGTATGGGTACTCATGAGTCTCCCCTTTACAGACATGTTATGATAATCACATGCAGTTTGGGGCAAGTCATAGTCAAATCAGCTGTGAGGGTTTCTGGACAATATTTGTCATTGTTGTGTGTTGTTAATTGATTTCTAATAATAAATATATACATACATTTGCATAAAGCAGCATATTTGTTGATAAGAGTATTAAATACTTAACAAATTTCTCCCTCTAAGGTTCATTTTTAACAGATAAAAAAATTTGTGATTAATTTGCGATTAACTCTGGACAATCATTTGATTAATCACGATTAAATAATTGAATCGATTGACAGCCCTAATTTGTTCATATTTATGATTACTATAAAACTACTACTACTACTATAACATTCATTTTATCTAAACATGCTTGATAAAAGCTAGCTCAATCTGGAATGTATATTATCACTCATTACATCTTTGTAATTTACAGAACCGGTTGCCATTCATCATTTAATATGTGCATTATCAAAAACAGATGCTTTCAAAATTTCAATTGAGCATTTGTTCAACCCAATAGTCCAATCATGACTAAGCAACCGTAACCAGGCACGGCAAGTTAAGAATTTCTCCACTTGCTGAAGCGATGTGCATGGGGCTATAAGAGTGAGAGATTACTCGGCATCTAGAGTTTGGAGGGTTGTGTCTTTATTTAGCCTTCACAAAAACATAAGTGCAAAAGTGTAAGGGATGGATTAAATGATGTGTTTATCTGCTCCAACGTGCCTTTAATCATTCATGTCTGGCTTACTACCTATAGACTGACATCAACATCTACTGTTTAATGTTTCCCCAATTTATTGAAATATGTGAATCTAGTTGCTAATGTATCAAAGTTTAGGGTAATGTTTACAGATCTGCCCTGCTCTCTATTAGATTTGGTGAAGTTTACATGAATTTTACACTCCGACAACTCCCAGCCAATCTCGTTACCCCAGAAAACACACTGATTAGTTAATATCCTAAAATCTTTTTTTTTTGTGATGTTAGAAGTAAAAACTTACTATTTGAAAATACAAACAATAATGCCTAAACCTAATCCCTGTCTTACAAATCTAAGTATGTAGCAACAGGGTTATGTTATAATCTTCCATTTTTAGGTTTTTTGGTTGTCCGTCTGTACATACGTCCAGTCCATTCTCGTGAACGTGATATCTCAGGAACACCTGGAGGGAATTTCTTCAAATTCAAACATCCATTTGGTATCAAGGATGAACTGATTAAATTTTGTTGGTCAAAGGTCACTGTGACGTCACGTAACACATTTTTGGCTATAACTCAAGAATTCATATGCTAATTATGACAATTTTACACAAATGTCTAATAGGATAAAATTACATTTTGGACAGGCATAGATGTAAACTGGAACTTGACAGGTTGGTGGAGGCATACAACCGTGAGCCGTTAATTCTAGTTCCTTATCATACTGAACTAGCTCTACACTGCAACGCAGGAACAATGCTGTTTCTTTGTTTCCGTGTCTTCTACATGGATCATAGTGAGGATTCTGACTTTTTAGAGTGGCATGAATGAGAGTGCGTAAAGACGATCTTTATCGAGCTCATGGGTCAGAAAAACGATTCATCCATGTGTTCATATTAGTTTATGAATAGTGGTGAGCGAGCTAGCTAAGCTGTTATTGTTGTAACTGAATTGCTAAAGTGTACAGGTAAAGCAGGCTTTATGGTTGACTAACGACTTACGCTTTGATTTATAGTTCCTCAGATCCTCACTAATGCTTTAATATGCTAGCAGTGCGGCAACTGTTAAGACACTGTTACATCAACTGCTGGACCTCAATAGTTGATCTCCTTGTGTGCAGGTAAGTAACTGAGCCATCCAGTTCCAAAAATCCTTAGAATAATTCAGAAAATTGTCAGTTGTTTATATCAGTTTATATAAAAAATATAAATAGTAACAAAAAAAAGAAGCAAACAAACAAAACACGAGTGATAATACTGATGTTTAGACAGTTCGGCATGTTTTAAAAGACGGACATGAAGCTTTTGTAAAACATGGTACAGATGGTGGTTCATGTATCCTGCCCACTCCTCCCTGTGTCTTAATGTTAAAACACAAGCTCATAGCACACGGTGGTTTCTACAGACCTGTCAGCTTGGTGTAGGCCACCATGTCATCTTTGGCTGTGGAGAGAGTGTACATCTTCTTCCCTGAGCCTTCAATCTGGATGTACTGGTCTGCTTTTAAAAAGGCCTCTGCGATCCTGAATACAACATATTATCACTTTTATGCATATCATACAAGAGACTGAATTATAAGCAAATTAAATAAGCTACAGCAGACAAAGGTAAATGCTGTTGGGGAAGGGAGGGTACTCACATATGCTGTATGATAGTGTTCACTTTGTGCTCGCAAACTCTTCTGTGGAGACAGTACCTTGTGTGGAACATGTCATACAGATTCTCCATTTCCTGTTAAAAGAAATATCTGTATGTTACAACTAATCATGTAAATGCATGGTGCATATGGAAGTAAAGACAGGTCATTAATGTACATGTGTAAAGGTCCTGTTTGTGCATGTCTGTATGTATTTTGGGCCTGTGTGTAATGTGTAAAAAATAACAACAGAGTGAAAAAAACTGAATTTCCCCTCAGGGGATCAATGAAGTATGCCTTCTTCTTTCTTCTTCTTCTTGTTTTTTTCCCCCACAAAATCACACATTCACAACACCTCTCTGAGCACAGCAGGTCTTGCTCGACCATACACTCACTACGCATTGAGCTATTAAAGGAACTATGCTACTCATGTAACACAAGTCATCATTCTCAGTCAACATGTTTTTTTCTCCAAGACTTCAAGAATGTCCCTGTTTTAAAAGCTGATCAAAGAGCAGACGTAACAAAGTCAGCACCTTGTCTCTAGTGCAGATCTGCTTCTGCCCGTCCACCTTAATCACCCTGACAAACTTTAGGAAGCGGCGATAGTCAAAGTTGTTCTGGATGCCCAGGTAGTAGCAGTCCCTGAGAAGAAACAGAGTGAAGAAATGTATTAAGAAAATGGGCTTATTACGAAAAACTAATCAAGGCACCCGGGAGAATGCTGCATATTGTTGAAATAATCAGGAGAGTATTGTAATTGTTCAGGGGAAATAATACATCGGTGCTCATAACTCTGCATCAAATAATGAATTGTTCTATAGTAGCTGTTCAACAAGCCCCACCTGGCAAGGTAGTCAAACTTGTCCACATCAATGCCATTTCTTTTGTTGGCCACGATTTCATAGAGGAAGGACATCTTTTTTGGACGGCCTTTATATGGCCGCTGTGGAGATGACAGCACAATAGTGGCATTAGACATTGGCTGCTCTAGCAATGATGATGATACTGATTTCACACAATTCACATGGGCTGTATTAATGCCCAGTACTTCCTGGCCTTGAGCTGTTTTAGTCGGTCCTGCAATCATCTCTTTGATGAAGACAATGTCTTTGTGCTTCAGGTGAGTGATCTCGTCCTCCGGCTCGTCCTCCGGCTCGTCCTCCGTCTCGTCCTCCGTCTCGTCCTTCAGGTGATTATTTATCACTATGAGGTCAAACATCTCTTTAGAGGCTTCCTCATGCTGTAAGATACACCGAATCAATAATATATTAATACAAGAATTTAAAGTGAAAAAACAATGCCTCACTGCTCAAGTAGAAAGAGATAAACAGAATGTGAATGCTTGTCTTATGTCTCACATTTGCTAGACGAAAGGTCTGTGGCCATAACTTACATGCTGACTGGGTGCCTTGTAGTGCATACAGCCTGCTTCACCCTGCTCCCCCTAAACCAGATCTTTAACCTCTTCATCTCTACTACTCTCCCCATACATTGAGAGTGACGCACAGGATGTTGGTATGTGTGAAAAAGGGAGATAACACACACAAACGTCTTTTCTAATGAACCCTTTTCCCAGATTTTGGCTTCAAAAGCATTGCTTGGTTGCTGGCTCTGCCATGAAACAAACAACAGAGATTCCCTCCAAAATCTGCACAAACTCTGCCTTATGAAAAGTACACTTTCATGTATTGCAATATTTTGTACATGTTCATTGTGCTAAGCTTTGATGTTTAGATGATGTTGCTGACTATTACAGCAGTAATACGTAATGTCAAGATAGCTTCGATTTCCACTGTACTAGACATGTCATGTTTGATGTCATCTAATTGAATAAACAATTATGGTTTTGGGAAACCTACTCTGGCACAACCATAGACTGTATATGATATGTCCAAACGTTTATGTTCGAGATAACAGATCAACGCGTATAAAAGCACCGCCTACTCACCAATCAATTCTCATGGAAAATGGCATTGATTCCGGACGCTATTTGATCTTTCGGAGCTTGTAGCGGGCACGGTTTTGTGAAAATACTGTCATCATATGAAACTAAAACCTAAGTAATCCATTGGTACCAATCATGTCATACTAGCTTGTTGCAAAAGAGACCAAATAACAATAATATAAAAATGGCCATTTTCAAAGGGGTCCCTTGACCTCTGACCTCAAGATATGTGAATAAAAATGGGTTCTATGGGTACCCATGAGTCTACCCTTTACAGACATGCCCACTTTATGTTAATCACATACACTTTGGGGCAAATCAAAAAGCATAAAATGGGTTATGATAATCATCCGCTTATAGTGATCAATTTGACACAGACAGACGTGATCACTATTAGCGGTTTCCACTGTATTATTTTAAAATATGAACGCTTCATATCTAGGTTAATTCATGCACCTGTGAGTAAAGCATACAAACAAGAAACTTTGCACTTACCTGATATGTAGATGTCAGCACAACAATTTTAACGATGATTATAACAACTAGCACTGGGTAGTTATATGAATCGCTTGCTTCACTGATGAAGCAAGCGATTCACAGATTAAGTATTTTCATTCGCTGAAGGTAAAACAGTCCTGCAACTTCACATAAGTGTTGCACGGTAACGTTACAGCAAATAGGGCTATTAATCAACAATGAATATTCAAAGCTTGGAGGAGCACTTTAATCTCTCGGTTAGTAGGCGGCAGAGACTTGTGTCATTAAAGCAGCTCCTGGTTGTGTTTTTTATACATACTTAATTTTTGTGGTATTGTTATGTCACACATTACAGACAACAGAAGTAATCATTTCTTACCGTCCACTTTTTCATTTTTTCACCCAGCGCACCTGGTGGACGTTTTGCTTTGGGGATGAACATCTGATCAAACAGATGGGAAAAGGGCCCATGTCCTAAATATGGAGAAATATATATAAGTTAACCTAATGATGATTGTGTGTAAAGTGAACTAACGTAAACGGTGAAGTCAGCCATTTGTAGATCTAGTATATCTTAGCAGGCCTGTTTTGTTTGTTTGCTGTTAATGTAAATTCAACATTCCCTCCTGTTTATTTGTTGTTTTGATGAACTTGGGATGAGGTACATTTTCACAGCATTATTTTCATCAATACAACAATATACCAGTAGTCGTGCCATACTCAGCTCTGCACACTATAGAGGAAACCACTGAGTGTCTATTTTGTTAGTAGTGATCGAGTGAAGGAACGAGTCACTTTTTGTGTATGCAACGACTGCAACACTATAAATGCCTTGTGTTACAATGTTATTGTGTATTTAAATGATTATTGCACTTGTAAATATTTAATATTTCACATTAAAGGCCCTCCAAGTAGGTCAAAGGGCATAATCTTTCAACTTTCCTGCATGTTAGGCATCAAATCCAAATGATCTGTTGAGTTTTAACTGGTAGTAGCTCAACACTTAAATGAAAACAGTAGTTAAACGTACATTGTACATTTTTATGTGAACATACAAATAATTGCACAACCCTTAAAACCTATTACATGTCATAGTGAAAAGGTGCGTATCACTGACCCAAGTCATGGCAAAGACCAGCAATCTGCACACAAAGGATGTCCCTGCCAGTGATCTTGAGTTCCTTTTGCCTTGTTTTCAGAGTTTTTGCAAGCTCTCCTGCTAAGTGTGCCACCCTTTACCCCACATACAGCACACAACAACAACAACAAAAACTCATTACACAATTACCACACAACAATCCTTCTGCAAATCTGGAAATATGAACATTTATTATATCTATACTACGGTATGCAGTGTGTTTACTTTGGTTTTATTGATTTTATTAGGTGATTTACGACAAACCAGTCTTTGCTGAATTTCAGAAGTGATTACCTTAAAACATAAACTATCTGATAACATATGGACATACCCAATTGAGTGTTCAAAGCGGTTGTGGGATGCTCCAGGGTACACAAAGTAGGCCCCTCCAAGCTGCTTGATGTATCGTAGTCTCTGGAACTGAGGTGTGTCAATGATTTTGATGAGAAGTGGGTGTAACTCCACCGAGCCGTGGATGGGATCATTAAACACCTAGCAGAAGATAGAACCACAAAGCCAAAGCTTCAAAGGAATGGCTTAAAACATGCCAACAGGATCAAACATTGGACACACCTATTTATCTCAAAAGGAGTACCAGTAAAAAAAAAAACGCTCCCAGTTCTCCTGGTTAGTGAACTAGTTTTTCTTCATTTCATACTGCAATCTGTCCCACCTTCATTTTCCATACCTCCCACGTCTCATCATCTTTTGCTATTTACTGGCCACGAACTCAACAATAGACAGTAAACATACATAATCCGGACTTTGGGGTTGTGTAGGATCTTTCACTAACCCCGGCATCTTCTACACTCCTTTGTTGTTTATTCTACAAGCTCTGCAGCTTTCCTCCTGTTTAGTCTCCCTTATCGCTCCAGCCCTGAACATGTAGTGTGATGTACGATTAAACACAATATATTTGTGTATATCCTTTTTATGACAGTAAGGGTGTTAACTTTATAAAGATGCTCCGAAATGGCTGCCAACATGCTTTCCTGAGAGCTTGGACTTGAGACAATCCATCAAATATCATCACAGAAGTGTTTTGACAAGGACTTGAAATGATCATGGACTCCTTCAAAAGACTAGATGGGGTCTTAAAGGAGCTATGTGACCTCAGATCAAGTCTACAATACACCCAAAAGGATATGGATGAGTTAAAATCAATTTCTGACAACTTGTCAGTTCAATGTAAAGAACAATTACATCAAAACAGTTGGCTCAAGTCTTAACAACATGAATGGCAAAGCTGATTACTTGGAAAATCAGACTCGTCGTAACTATTTGATCTTTGAAGGAGTTCCGGAGACTGTCCATGAGAAGTGGTCTGACTCTGAAGAAAGATCAGAAAAGTCATCTCTGAAAAGCTGAAACTTGGCCATAAGCTTATAAAACTAAAGCATGCCCACCGCTCTGGCAAACCACCTGGCCAAGGAGGAAAACCAAGACCGCTAGTGGTTAAGTTCCTCAGATATAAAGACTGTCTTGCTGTACTGGAGAAAGTGAAATTCCTCAAAGGCGCAAACATTTTTGTTAATAAAGACTACTCTGAATCTGTTTGACAGAAACGCAAGGAATTGATCCCAGCGATGAACGAGGCCAGAAAAAGAGGGCACATTGCTCATCTGAGATATGATAAACTGATTACTCGTCGTCCCTCTAAAACGCCCAAGTAATAGGGAAGTGATTCCCCTTCAGTTTAGATTGAAGGCAAGAAACCATTTCCACACACTTTTTTGTTTTAAACAGTCAGTTACCTAAAATTATTACATGAGTCAGGAAAATAATTGTTCAAAATGCCAAAAGCCCAAGGGTTCAGGTACTCACTTTTCCCTTTGTAAAAAAGGGCTTCATTTCAAACGTACACCTGTTCCTAAAATGACATCTTATATTTGAGCGTCATGGATCTGTGATAATTGTGCACCAGTTTTTCCTTTTTATGCATTTAATGATGATGAATTTAAATAATTTCAGTTATTGACTATTTGACATCAACTTTCTTCAAACGTGTACATTTGTCTTTAAGGCGAGATATGAGGATGCAGATTTACCTCATTGTTTTAGATATTATTTTGTTGATAACTCTCAATTCCATAATTACCTAACCAGACAGGCTGAGAATCTTCATCGTCCTTTGTATAAAAGATCCCGTAGTCAGGTTTAATTGATTCCAGAAATATGGCAATTACTCCTGCTTCTTTGTATTTTTTCTTTGTTTGAACTTTACTCCTACATTTTACACTCTATATTTGTATATGTGAAATGATTTGAACAATAATATTTAAAATATAACAGTGATTTTGTATGGTAATATTTTACCTATTGTATGCCCTTTGGGTGTGGTTTTTATATAAGCCATTATAGGTTTCTATCACACCCTCACACATATTTTTACATTCCTTATATGTGAAATGTGTTTTACTTTTCTTTTAGACACCGATCAGCCAAAACATTAGGACAGCATGGACACCCTGACCGGTCTGCGGCTGCGCAGCCCCATACACAGCAAACTGCGATGCACTGTGTGCTCTGACACCTTTCAATCGTAACCAGCATTAACTTTTTCAGCAATTTGTACAGTAGCTCTTCTATTGGATTGGACAACACGTGCATCAATGAGCCTTGGCCACCGATGACCCTGTGTTTTCCTTCCTTGGACCACTTTTGGTAGGTCCTTACCACTGCAGACTGGGAACATCCCACAAGAGCTGCAGTTTTGGAGAGGCCCTGACCCAGTCGTCTAGCCATCACAATTTGGCCCTTGTCAAAGTCGCTCACATCCTTACGCTTGCCATGTTATGGCTGATCGGTGGTATGTGTGTAACAAATAAACATAAACACAAACATATTTATATATTAAACATGATATGTATTACCTTGCTTTTGTTCCGCTCCATTGAGTCTGTCGATGGACTGGCAGAGCTTGTACCTGCAAATAAACATAAACACAAACATATTTATATATTAAACAATTAAACATGATATGTATTACCTTGCTTTCGTTCTTACTGTTCCTCTCCATTGACAATGTCTTCTTTAGCGTTTTGATGCTGTCAGAGCTTGTATCTGCATCTGTAGTTACACGAATAATGTTGTTGGGTCCGAAAATACCTGGCTTTAATGTCTTCACCACGCCTATCAGATTTGTCCCTGCCCACAGAGTGAAAATATTTAGGGAGTGATTTGACAACAATAACATTTCACAGCAATGGCTGTGTAGCTTCCAGCTTCCAGTCATTAGTAATGTTTCCAGTTTTTTCATCCTCTCTCCAAAGTGTGCAACATAAGCACATTTTGATACAAAATAGCAATAATACGACGAGTATTTGTTTGATTATATATTGAGCAGTAATTTGCATTGTCATTTCCATCCTGAGAGACTCTTTGCTGGTTGGAGACGTGTAACCATGGTAACCAGTCCCAACAAGCTCTAAACAAACTATCTGTTAACAAGGAAATAAAAGTCTCTTGTCTACGAGACCAGTCTCTTGAGAGAGCTCCAGCCAGCTCATAGCGGGGTCTCTGAGCGACAGAGAGAGACAGACTGTGACACCTTAATTAAAAAGCAACTTTATAGGGCTTATTAAAATGCAGCAACAAAAATATCAAGTGAAGATAAACTCGTTTATTTTAATATAATTGAATTACTGCTGTGGATAATGTTTTGTTAGAACTGACAATGAGATGTGTCAAGATGAAATAGATTATTATGAGCAAAATTTTTCGTGTCAATTATTGATAAAAAAAATGCAAGAAAAAACAGGTAAATAAGCAGTTGGGCATGGGGTCTAATTTAGAAGTATAAAGTAACTAAGAGTTTTCAAAACAATAAAAAATAAAGAAAAGGAAATAAGAAAAAAAATACATGCATATACATATACATACACATATACTTCAATGAGGCATACTGTACACTGTAAAAACTCTAACTTGTATTTGTTGGCATAAAAAAGCGTTGCAAGTTGTTAAGACTTTCAAATATACGTTATTAACATTTGAGTCAAAAATATAAGTCAGTCCAGCAAACCAGGCTTTTTGTTGGTGTCAAAACCATTAAGTGAATTCATAATATTGCGTGTCAATACATGGATAGAAATGACAATGCAAATTACTGCTCAACATATAACCAAACAAAGGCTCGTTGTGTTAATGCTTTGGGTTCGTACAGCTTATGCAAAGAGCCCTGTGCAGGCCCTGTGCACAGGGCCTGCACAGGGCGTTGTCTGCACAGTTTGCATATGTTGTGCCCTGAAAAAGGGGAATATTAATAATGAAACTCTTGACACGATGCTTCCTCTCTGGCAGCATCATAGAGAATCTTTAATTTCCTTAAACAATATTTACAGTTACATAAATTCTTTTAATTTATAATGCTTTGCATTTATGTGCATTTTCATTTTAGCACTGGGTCAAATTAACAATATTATTTTCTTCTTTTGCTTAACATTCCTTTAGGTAAATACCCGTCGACCATGCAACTTTTGTCCTCCCGGGTCAAAATTGACCCGGTTTTGTTTGACTGTTTATAAAGCATAAACTATAAATTATCACCCAATTCGGTGTTACACCTTTTTAGCAAACTTCATTCCAACTCATTACCACAAGTTTTACACTTATTTTTTAGAATTTATGGTCAATAAACCTCACTTATATGAAAATATACCTAATTTTTGAGTAATGTACATTGCACACTATAGAGTATGGGTGAGTATTGCTGTTGCTGTGTGTGTGTGTGTGTGTGTGTGTGTGTGTGTGTGTGCACGCAACTGTGTGTGTACACATGCGTGTGGGTGCGTCCATGTGTGTGTGCATGTGCGTGGTTGTGTGCACGTGTTTTTGTGTACATTTATGTGCTGGAAAACAATAATGTGTAGGTAGATGAGTAATGCGGCTGTGTGTGTGTGTGTGTGAGTGTGCGTGTGTGAACGTGTGTATCTGAGGTGTGTGTGAAGTGTGTTTGAGGTGTGTGTATGTGTGTGGTTGTAATCTGTGTGTTTAGTTGCTGAAAAACACAATAGTATGACACATTTCAGCACCGGGTCAAAAATGACCCGGGAAGACAACAGGTGTTACTAAGTTGGATAAAATACCCATAATGCAACAGAAATAGTGGTCATTATTTTTTTTTGCAAAGACCATAGAAAGGAACCACCCAGGTAATTTGGGGGCAATTACGTGAAAGAAATCCATATTTATGATAAAATGAAGTTTGAAAACAGGTCAAATTTGACCCGAGGACAACAGGAGGGTTAAAGATTCTCTATGATGCTGCCAGAGAGGAAGCATCGTGTCAAGAGTTTCATTATTAATATTCCCCTTTTTCAGGGCACAACATATGCAAACTGTGCAGACAACGCCCTGTGCAGGCCCTGTGCACAGGGCCTGCACAGGGCTCTTTGCATAAGCTGTACGAACCCAAAGCATTAACACAACGAGCCTTTGTTTGGTTATATGTTGAGCAGTAATTTGCATTGTCATTTCTATCCATGTATTGACACGCAATATTATGAATTCACTTAATGGTTTTGACACCAACAAAAAGCCTGGTTTGCTGGACTGACTTATATTTTTGACTCAAAT
>CAKALG010045342.1:686-14280 GCA_916700815.1 Helicolenus hilgendorfi
AAATGTCTGGAAAAAAAGTCTGAAAAAATGTCAGAAAAAAAGATCTAAAAGAATTTCCGAAAAAATGTCAGAAAAAAAAGTCCAAAAAAATGTCAGAAAAAAAAGTCTGACATTTTTTTTAAAAAAAAGTCTGAAAAAATATTTGAAAAAAAGTCTGAAAAAATGTCAGAAAAAAAGTCCGAAAAAAAAGTCTGAAAAAATAGTCTGAAAAAAAAATCTGAAAAAATGTCTGAAAAAAGTAATTCTAAAAAAATTTGCAAAGAAAAATTGAAAAAAATGATCTAAAAAAAAAAATTCTGAAAAAATGTCCGAAAGAATAATCTGAAAATAAGTCTGAAAAAATGTCCGAAAAAATGTCTAAAAACAAATCTGAAAAAAAGATCTAAAAAAAAATCCGAAAAAAATGTCTGAAAAAAAGGTCTGAAAAAATGTCTAAAAACAAATCTGAAAAAAAGATCTAAAAAAGTGTCCGAAAAAAATGTCAGAAAAAATGTCAGAAAGAAGTCTGAAAAAATGTCCGGAAAAATGTCCGAAAAAAAATCTGAAAAAACGTTTTAAAAAATATTTGAAAAATGTCTGGAAAAAAAGTCTGAAAAAATGTCAGAAAAAAAAGATCTAAAAAAATTTCCGAAAAAAAGTATGAAAAAATGTCAGAAAAAAAGTCCAAAAAAATGTCAGAAAAAAAAGTCTGAAAAAATGTCAGAAAAAACAGATATAAAAAAAAGTCTGAAAAAATGTCAGAAAAAACATATATTTAGATATTTGGACCTTTAATGATACGAAACAAAAAAAACAAAAACAGAAAATCTTAATATTTTCTGGTTCGGTGATGGTGAATCTGACAATACCTGGAAAACCACAATAACCCTACACTTGTTATGTAGATTACAGTTTTACCAAACATCTTTCGTAGCAAAATATGCACACAACCAAGCATAGAAACATACATTCCCCAATGAACAATTTAGTGACATTACCGATACAATATACGTCTAAAACTTCTGTATATTACACACACATGTGCACAGGAACACATGCACCATCGCATTTGTAAAACCTGTGTTACTGCAGCCATTAGGCAGTGATTAGTGAAGACGACGACAGGTTTTGCTCTTCATCAGCAGGCCTCTCCTGGGAGTTGCATTGGCTCCATCCAGCCTATTAACGCTCCCCAACATGAGGAGGGAGGGGAGTGGTACCTCCCATGGTGGCTGCCCTTAGCCACACTACACACGCTTTCATTAGTGTGTTAGCTAAATGATTGGCCTCAGGACAGCCCCCGAGCCCTGCAATGCATGTGTTAGCTTATATGTTCCATCCACTGGGCAATTTATTCATTTATTCACCCATTTCTGCATTCGCACTCATGATGGCATCATTTGGTAAATTTGATTGTGTTTTCTCTAAACTGAACGGGCACCAACGTGAGGAAAAACACCAGCGAGACAGAGGTGACAGAGCATATAGCAGTGTTAAGTCGATCATCAGTATATAATTACATAGGATTTCATTCATAGTCGCATTACCTGAAGTAAAACAAAGTGCAAACACACTCTTACTTATAGAATACACTGTAGAGCTGAAATGATTAGTCTATTAAGTGATTTGTCTGCAATAATTTTAATATTTGATGACTTGTTTAAAGCATTTTTGTTTGAGCTTTTCAAATTTGCTGTTGGTCAGACAAAACAAGCATTTTAAAGACATCACATCAGCCTCTGGGAAATTGTTATTGTATAATTTTTCTCTATTTTCTTACATTTTGAAGACCAACTGATCAATCAAGAAACTAATCAGCAGATTAATTGATAATGACAATAATAGTGCACAGTACAGTTGATGTTTTATATTTGATTTACCATCTGTACATTTAAATGTGTGATACATTTTGACCCATCTAAATGTTGGGCTGCCCCTCTTAGCCGATTAGTCGACGTATTGGTCGTTTTGGTCTTGGACGACTAAGAATTTTTTTGTCGTTTTTTATGCTTTTTTTATGCTGAATAACTTATTTCCAAGAAACTTATGAGCACATCTCTGGTAAACACAAGATTTAAAGTGGTGCTTTTGTGTGATTCTTTGTGGAGAAACACAGTTTTACAGATCTGTCAAATAAATCAACTATTGATTAGATGACAAAATCATATGACTGTTAGTCGACTAAGAATGTCTTCGGTCGAGGACAGTCCTGTATAAATGCTGTCTCTGCACCCAGTACAAAGGGTCCTTCAGAGGTTCTATTATTATTATAAGAGCACTACCAACTGAAAACCACTAGAAAATAATCACACAACAGTTCTTCACTGCTCAAGATCATTAATCATGTCATATCTATGGTGTTTCATTATTTCACTGTCTCTGTGACATCTATCAGTCTTACTAACTTTGATTGTGCCTGTTGACCTCAGTAATTTAGAAAAGAGGTTGATAAAATGCTCACCACTGTTAATACTCTTGTAATTTACATGTAAGTGTTTTGTGAATGAGCTTCAGTCAAAGTGTCTGTAAATGCTCACAGCTCCAGCAGTCTTGAGTTTTGAGAGTGCTGAGTCACCCCGACCAGAAAGTTCAGCACTTAATGCAAGAAGCATGAAAAAATAACTGCCTTTTTGTCATAATTGACATCTGTAACATAAGCCGTCGCGACGTTTCCCATCAAAGGGATTAGACAAAATGAAGGCAAATGGAAATCTCACATTGACACCCGCATATGTAAAATGAACTAAATGTACTTGTATGATATCTTTAGAACATGTTAATTAGACCCTGGAATTAAATTTACAACAGTTGGTCTGTGTAATTTACATAGAGGTCATGTTGTGCTAATATGGCACTCGTTGAAATAGACAGCCAGCAACAATATGGTTAAGTCTGACCCACTGACATTTCCAGCTCCAAATTATGCACATTGTGTGAATTAAATTAATTAGAGAATTCATTAAGAAATATGGCTTGCGGAAACGAGTATAATATTTAGTTATGTGATGTAATTTTCTTCCATTGTTAAAGATAATTTGTTTCATAACAGTTCCTGCGGTAGTTTCCCCCCTGTGCTAACTATGATGTATGTAATTTGTTAGCCATTTAATTAATTATGATTAGAATTAGTGAATGTACAGCTTGTTTTGACAGATGGTTTCCATCAGGGAGACCTTTGCACAATTAACTTATAATCAATTACATCCCATTTTTTCATCTTGAAGTTTGTGTGGGGAAATATCCATAGCATATGCATCATATGAATGCTTTACTCAGAATACATCAAATGAGCAATTATCTATAATTTGCCCGCTAATACATAGCAGATAAACAACTTTGATTCATTTCATGCTTTGTGAGATACCTGCGAGAGAGTGCAGACTGACTGTTTCATCTGTGTTTAATTGTTCTGTTTAGCTTCTTATGCCTTCTGTTTGATGTATTAATGGCAAATCAAAAATGTTTCTTCCGCTAAATGAGAGGACCATAAAATATTTACTGATCGCTTTACTGCAGATTTGAATCTTTCCTCAAACAGACACTGTATCATTATACTCACACTGACTTACACATTTAATTAATGCTTTGTTTCTGTCTGTTTACACATCATCTTACACATATTTTATCATTTCAAGGGCTTAATGGAAGCAAGAACCTGTAAATCGAAAAAACCTGGGAGGCTATTAGGGTGTTGTGCTTAGTTTAGTCCACAAGATGGAGCTTTAGTTCTGTTCATGTTATTCACTCACTATCTGCTGGGAAGACGATCATTTGGCTTCATGGAGCAATCTGCAGCAAGGACTCATGTTGCTTTATTTCCTTAACATATCCAAAAATAAGCTTTAAAGTATTGACATGCACCACTGAAATATTATTTGCTTTTAATAATAGATATTGAAAATGTGTGTAAATCTATGATAATCATAAAAAGAGTCATCAATGACATGACATAGGTGTGTTTTATATCATAGCATACAGATTAAAGTCAGGTGTTTTTGCATAAACTGTTGTGTTCCTTTAGTAATGGGTTTAGAGCACATTCTAGAATATTTTTATTCTAATTCTAATCCTTCTTCGGGCTTGGAAGAAATAGTAGCCACGGAGTAAAAGGAAACCATTGCACCTTCTGCAGCGTACAGGTAAAGAAGTCCCTTTATGATATGACTATATCTCTGTTTTTCTAGGATCCACGGAAACAGATAAAAGATAAGACAAGCTGAACAGGACTGTGATTTAGCTGTGAGAATAAGTAAATACATTTCTTGCATTCCAAAAAATTATTTAGCTGATGATCTATCATTTCATGAAACTGTTGAAGCGTCTGCACTACGTCATATTTCAATTCAATCTGGTTTTGTAAGACCAAATATTTCACCAAACAAGTTGAATAACACCCCTGTTTAAAGAGTCCACGGCCTTTATCAATTTTTTTTCCCCAGGTGACATGAAGGTGATACTGATTTGGCTCCCACTGGACATGACTTAATGTCTGACATAAAAAATAACTACATAATTTGTCTCAATCCAGAGGGCTGACTTGGCATGGACAGCAGCAGTCCTAAATGTCACCCTATAATGAGTTCTGGCCAAAGGTACACAGTTAGGACAGTGCCCGCTGGCACCTGGGATGCCCACTGGCGAGCGTTTTACCCCACAGCCATTTGGACAACCCCAGTTTTCTTTGTGAACGCTGCCGTACACGATTTGCATCCAAACAAAAAGTTTCAGCATTGTGAAGTTTCATTTTTACCCCCGCAATGGAGTCGTACAAAACAGACAACTGAATACATTTAGTTTCATCGAGCTAAAATGAATAATATGATAAAACACAATAGAAAAGAGTGGATAGAAATGTGCAGGTGTTTATAAAAGACGAAGAATAGATGTTACATGTTGTATTCTTCTATGACTCACCTCTGCTAAACCTTATTAAAGATAATGCATTGATGTCATGCACTGAAATTATTGCAACGATCATACAACACTTTGAACGATTCACTAATTCGCCGTCTTCTCAAAGCGAACGCAGGAAGACTTTCAGTTTTGAGGAACTTGACTTCTTTTGTTTGGCTGGTATGAGACCTATTGGGCTTATTATCTTACAAAGGCACAGGAGATGAGGGAACATTGTATCTAAATTAACTTTTTCTATTTCCCGGTGAATGAAATCAATTCCATCCCTTTATGTTACTTTTCATCTGCCTTTTGTCTTGTTGCTGAATCTTTTCTCTTTCTCTCTCATTCATCTGTTTTGCCCTTTCCTTGATCTGATAGCATTAAACATATAATTAAGTCATAAAGGAGGGGACTGATGAGTGTAGCAGATGGTAATTGCGTCCTACATTTGAATGAAATGATATGCATTGCTACAATTTACAGCCTTCGCCTCATATTTTATTCAGCAACCTTTTATCTCTTTTCCTGCAGAATTATTCTGCAATAAATTTAGACATCTTATCAATAGCTGGAGTGATAGTGGCAGAAACATGGAAAAAATGAGCCTCTGCCGTTTTATGCTGTTTAAAATAATTTTCCATAATAAAGGAGCTATCAGAGCTGCTCTATCACTGTAGAGGGGCGGATATTCCTATTTCTAGTAAGGCTGCCCTTGGTTCGTGGAAAAGCTGTCACTCTTAGTCTGAAGAAATGCGAAAGGACAGAAGATGGTTTTAGTAAAGTTCAGCTGAGGTTTGTGAACTTCACACTGCAGGGAAAACAAGAAGAACAACCTGGAAAGTTGCAAGTTTCTATACTTGTTTTCTACATAAAATAGCGAGATGAGAGAAATAAGTTGTCTGATATTTCTGATTCTTTTAATTTCTACTGTCAATTTGAGGGTAAAAGAAACCATTCAGTTATTTCCCAAAGAAGCACACCTTTAGATCCCAAGTACGACTGCATTACATTTTTATTATATTAAGAGGTATCTACAAAGGGTGGGAATCACCGCAAGCCCCACAATACAATATTATCACGATACGATCTTATTGCGATTTTAAACATTTTGCGATATGCTGTGAGTGTTGCGATACGATATATTGCAATTTATTACCTTTTTTTCAACTCCAAATTATGCAGTTTGTCAACATCTGTTTTATCTAATAGGATACAGTTTTCTGTAAGTTCATTTCAGAGTTTTCATTCACATATCTTGAGGTCAGAGGTCAAGGGACCCCTTTGAAAATGGCCTTGCCAGTTTTTCTTCGCCAAAATTGAACGTAACTTTGGAGCGTTATTTATTGTTCTTCCTAACAAGTTTCACATGATACCAGTATCTTCACTAACTTTAAGACTCAGCCCGCTGCAACCTCTGAAAGACAGAATACCAGTTGTCGGATTGTTAGGAGGTTAATAGTTTGTATAATAAAAGATCGATACTTGGCATCCGTGTATCGACACAATATTGCCATTATTGCGATACTATACTGTATTGATTTTTTCCCCTATCCCTATGTCTACACCATTTATATTAATGGGGGGTAAATTAAATATTGAACATACCTCTGAGTAAATCGCAATACAATTCAACAGTACCACAAAGTAAGACCTCCAAAATGATCATAAAGTTGAATCAACAAAGACTGAACTTCATAACCTTCATGAAGGTAGGATTTATTGCAGGACTGTTGCATTAGACTGCATTAGTTTAAGCTAGGTGTACACAATAAACAGTGTAGATCAAGCTATCTGCTTTTCTCTTTGTCACAGCTATAATTCAGTGGAAAACATTGATGCCAATAGCGAGGAAACCGGACAAGATGTTTGCTGTTCTAATTATTCTGCCCATGAAACACACGTGATTAGATTAAGCACAGATGCGTCACTTTATAATCCCACAGTTAAATGGAGCCCTTCCTCATAGGATCATTTACTTCCTTATGAAAACGTAACTCCTGAGATAGCAGTGAGCGGAGCAGTTGAGTGGAGTCGTGCCAGAAGGAGCTTTTTGTCCCATTGACATGCTTTCCTCTCATCAGTCCCTGGTGAAGTGCTGGACTCCACTGATATTTGAGAACTGGTAGCTGGGGCGATATAGGTTTAATTCTCATGTTCCCACCGACCTGCCAAGTACAGGCGTTGGGTGCCAGCTGGAAGGCTTTCATATGTTGGTGTACGAGGGTGGAGGGGGGGGAATTAGCAAGGGCAGAAGAGAGGAGGGCAAGTATACAGTACACACACAAGTGTCTCTAGACCTTGAAGGTGCTACAGAAGTGCTTTCCACATCTAGACACCCCAGGCACTTAGTGTTTAGTCAGGATGCAGGTCCATTACCTTTAAGTACAAGTACTTATGTTTGGTCGCCTGTTTTTACAGCCCTTCTAGCTTGAACGGAATCTACCCGGGGTGACCCAGCTCTATTTATTGATGCCTCCTGAGTTTCCACTTGCTGGTAATAGACTGGAAAACACAGATAATGTGTTTGATCGATCAACGTGAACAAATTTCATTTGTTGGGATCAATAACAGTTTACAGTTGACAGAGCCCAAAGAACTACATTTATTTGAGCTTTTTGATTGAAGCTGTCCTGGCGAGCCGGCAATGTGAGGCACTCCAGACCGGGCCTATGTGGCAGGCATGGACTCTTCTGTTCCATTATTGCCAGCAATCTGTATTTAAAACTAATATCAGTGTGTGCTGCATGGCTCGGGGCAAAAGGCACCAAACCAATCTGATATACAGCATGTGTTTCTTTTCGCTTCCTTGTGATGTGAATTAGAATGTGAAAAATAACAATTCCCTTACATTTTTCACTGGTATCCATTTTTTCATTTGAGGGCGTAATGATTCGATTTTTTTTTTTTTTCCAGCAGCGTGATTTGTATTATGTTTTCACTGTGTTCAAAACATAATAGAAAAGTGATGTGGAACCAAAGGGAAAAAGAGGAAATTAACTGACGTGCAGAAGAAAGACGTTTCCATGGCTCAACCTTTTGCAGTTTTCTTCATGTTTCTGCGTTTCATGATCATGCTCTGTGGAACGCCCTGAAGACATGAGAGCCCGTGCTCTCTGTGTCATACGGTTCCAGGCCAGGCCGCTACCTTCTGCACACACAGACAAAACAGCATGAGATGGGAAGTCCACATGGATAAGCATTTACTATGGTAGGTGTTGCTTCAGGCAAGTGCTATTCAGGGGGAATTTACTGTGTATACACCGGTGTTACGGCAATAACCTTCTTATAGAGGTGTTTTTGCAAAGCTTTTTACTCCAGTGTAGTAAACGGGCGCATGTTGTCTCAGTGCATTATGGATATTTGCCATATTTGACCAAACTTAAAGAATTAGTGTTTTGATATTGTTTATATGTTTTATACCGTCAACAAATTCAATGAAAAGACCAAAACCAACAATGAATAGATCAGAGTACTTGTAAGTATTGCTTGTGTAGTCAAAGTCTGATACAGCTTAACCCTTTGTGCCATAGACCTCCTTTGTTCTCCAAACACTATTAATATCACATCAATGAGCCACACTGTTGCACTGGGTGACATGTTTCTTCATTATGATGAACATGTTTGAGTTAATCCCACCACATACACTGTCGGTTGCTGTATATACTTGGCTGAAAATACTCCACAACAAATACAGGATTTGCTCCTGTTTGACTATTTTCAAAAAACCTCAGTGTACAGCTGTTTTAGGAAATCACTCAGCATTTGTTAAAAATGAAATTATATATTCATGACCCTTTTTTAAAAAAAAATGTCACATTCTCAGTAGTAACTTATATTTAGATACATTATTTTTAAACTTCCAGTAACTGATTTTTTAGGCCACTTGGGGGCAGCAGAAACAATCTGTAAAAACAACCTGATCTCAAGGGAAGGCGTATAAATAGCAAGGACATTCCTACAGAAACGGCTGCAGTTAGGTTTAGGCAACAAAACTACTCAGTTAGGTTTAGGAAAAACATCATGGTTGGGCTTAAAATAAGTACATTAACTAAGTAAAATACGTACGGAAACAATTTGACGTGAAACTGAAGTACGGAAAACACGTCACAAAGGTCACTAAATAAATCATCACAAACATCACTAACGTAATTTCTAAACACTTTGTGACATGAACACCGGACTCCTGGTTGAAAGTCCTGTGTTTGTTGGACCCGTCCTCCTCTCCTCCCACCATAATTTCTCACTTTTTATTCTACCTCACTAGCTCTGAGCGTAGCATATTTATGATGATGCATTGCAGTCAATACAGACTACATCGTGTAAAAATGACATGCCAAAAGCGATTGCGATTACCGTGTCATTCATACACCATTTAGTGCAACCAGACTGTTAAAATGAAAGTAAGTCAAATATTCACTCTCCTTTGAGCTCTGGTTTTGGTCTCCACCAACTCCTAAGGGAAATATCTGGCTCTTTGGCTGCTAATACTGCACTGTGTTCACATGTTAGGTGTTCAGCTGCTGTTTGGTGCTAAATAGGCTGCGAGTTTTTAGATTTTTATGTTGTTGTTGTTGAAAACAGCTGCCCGATGCGTCTAAAAACGACACTTTGAGAGCCGTGAGACTGAACAGCTCTGTCTTCCAAAAATTACGACATACAACTAAACTGCATTCTCAATTACGTTTGGAGGGAAACGTATTTTGTCGTGGATTACGTTTGTCTTTGATGTATCACAAATATGTTTGTAATGATAGTCCGCACCACCGTTAATGAAAGTTCCGTATAATAAATTGAGTATGACAAGCGAGAAAGTCCACTATGGGTGGGTGGGAGATGTGGTGGATAGGTCAAACAAAACAGGACTTTTCCCCAGGAAACCGCTGTTGCTGCCCGATGTAAAACTAAAAGTCAACATTCACGTTACATAGTCATTTTAAGAAAACCAAGTTTTTGTTACTAAACCTAACCAAGTTGTTGTATTGCATAAACCTAAAGAAGTAGTGTTGTTGCATTTTTTTGTTTTGTTTTGTTTCAATTTACAATGTTAATCATGTGTTTAAAACTATGACCGTAATCCAGGGGAAAATACGTTTCCCTCAAAACGTAATTGAGAATGTAGTTTAGTTGTATGGGAACATAATTATTAGGAGACAGGGCTGGACTGAAGCAAAACAGTGAAGCTGCAGGTTGGAAAACCAAAACAATGAGCTGAAAGACGCAATAAAGCTCAGTCAAACTGAGAGCACCTGCCGAGTCAGGTGGTAATTCTTTGTGTGTTCATCACTCTGAACAACCCCTTTCACATTCAGTCATTTGATCTATTGTTATTAACAATTTATTGTAGCCTCTTTAAGGATTTAGATATTAGATCCTTCAATGACAGCCAGCATCAACATGAACATTTTTTTTTTTTTGCAGTACGTATAACTTGAATTGTTCTCACCCTTAACATTTCCTTTACTGTATGACCCCAGTCCATTTTGTGACCCCAGTACTGTAGACCAGAACAATAATAACCCGTGTTAGTGTAGCTGCTGGTGAAGATGGCGCCTTCTTGCAGTCCGCTCTTACTGCAGGCTCAGTGTGTGATTGCTGTGTGGCTGTAGTCACAGGGAAGGGCATGGACTTGGATCGGAGGACAATGCATTAAGACTGCTGGTCCCTATGCCTTAGATTTGGCACAGGTTAGGGAGAGGCATGAGATGCATATTGTTTGTGTTCATTTGAATAAGGACAAATGTCAGATTTCCATGGCTCCGGGCAGCCTGCATGTTAGATGATCAACTCTTTTGGGCCCCTGGATGTGGGGTCATCAGTAGCGCTTCCAGGTCACTGTCACTGCATGCCGGTTTGGGGCCATAATTGACCTTTTGACAGAGCGCAGGGAGACAGCCTTTCTCTCAGGGCAGGAATAATCACTTTAGATTTACTTGTGGCTGAGCTCATGTTGGCTAATTAAAATGTTTGTTCTGTTAAAAATTTAATTTGTGATTTCAGAAAATTGTTTTATACTTGCTTGTTTGATATTCTGTCAGTTGTGGTTTAAAAATGATGAATACTTTTAAAACAACCATTGATAAAATTATATATAAACGATATATATTAATGATATAAATCATTGGCTGGTAACTAATCTTTTTTTTTTTTTTGCACATGAAAATACATTAATTGTCTGTTATGCTATGGTGAAACACATGGCTGCAGTAATTTCTGACGTTTTCCCATGACTTCATGTGAGTCAGTCAGTCATTTGCTTTTATATGTTTAGCTAACATGTTTGTTATGTGTGAACGAATGAGTCAGTGCTTCTCATGGCATACTGTAAAAGTGCCATCATTCCCTGTTTTTGTGGTGTGTGTGTGGCTGCAGAGAAAGGTTGAATACAGCCCGTATCCCACAAGCCCTTGAGCTCCCTCAGGCTTCTTTCCGGTCCAGGATCTCCAAAGAAGCGTGCGTTTACCCTTCACTGTGCATGTTATTCCTCACAACATAGCACCCACGGCCATGTCTCTGTCTTCATAGCCCTTAACATTAACTTTCATTCACACCATGTACTCTGCTTACATGGGATATTTTCTCATCCCAGTACATTTTTATTTTGTAATACATTTATTTTGCGGTTTTAATCTCCTTCCCCGTCCTTCTCCAGTATTAGTGCTCATTCCTTGGTTTCTTCTTCTAATTATTCTTTCCCTAATTAATGCCATATTGTACTTGGTTCCAGAGCTATCACATAATGCTAAAAAAACATGTTTCTCTTCACTCACATATTGCTTGAAAACGCTACAGTGTTAGTTTCAAGCTTTATTTATCAAATCCAGTTGCATGAGTTGGTGTGTGGAGAAAAATGCTCCCAGCATCTTTGCTGGGATCTTGAGAGTATTTACAAAAAAAGCAGCAGGACTGCCAGGGGTCAAGGCTCTGAGACCAGGGTATTACATTATTAATTAAAATACAAGTTGCCTTGTTGCCCATGGGTATACAATGTAACACACTTGATTGAATCAGGTGGTGGCAGCCTAGGCCTTTTGTATTTTGCGCTTGAAGGGACGAGAGAAATTTGAGCTCGGCTGTATTACTCTACACACAAAAACATGTTTTGAGAAACGGTTGTGAGCTGTCTATGAAAGCTATGGCAGATTTAAAATGCAGTTAAATTCACACGCAGTAGCCGGACTTGATCCATCAAGTAACTTTTCTCTTATATATAAGTCTTAATGAGTACATTTCTTTAATTTATTATAATCCTGCATAAAGGGAGGACAAGTCTCCCTTCATCCTCATTAAGGGTCACAGAGGTGTGAATATGTAAACTTTTAATAAGCACCCTGACAGAATAAAGTTGGTTCTCTTAGTGCTGGGGTGGGAGTGGTAATGGCATCAAATACTAGACTAAAAGTAACTATAATGAGTGTTGTGTGTGTGAGTTAAATAGGGAGGGAAAGGAAAACCCTGTATGTGCTTGGCCATTTCAAGTGTCATCGTCTGGGGTAAAAAAAGAAGTGGAAATCTTCAACTGTGCCCCTTTTCTAATTTTAATTTCTCCTCTCCTCTCCCTTGATTCCTACTGACCTCCAGTCTAGGTCTGTTAGATGTAGTCCAGGTCACAGCAGACAAACGAAAGATGGAAATATCAAAGCCAGCCCAAGGCTTTTACATTCGGTCTCTGCTCCAGGTAATCGCAGTGTGTAGATCAGTGCGGAGCACAGCTGAGGCCTTGTCTTCTCCTTAGCCTGTCTTTTATTCCTCCATGGGGTTGGATTCACCGACTCCAATTCTACTGTCACAAGCAAATCACAAGGTTAACTATGTCTTAATACAGTGTGGCTACTAATATCCCACAAAATCAAATGAGATTTTATTAATTGGAATAGTGTCATCCAACTGATACTGTATTCTGTATTCTACATATTCTTTATAAAGAGCTGAAAGGAAATCTGAGAGCTTTGGAGTGATGGGGCCGTCTCTCCATTAGACGTAGACCTGGATCCATCTGGAAACAAAGTGTTTGTCAGTTAAGCAGCCCAATTGTGTGAGATCATCGCTGGCTGTTGAGCGTGCGAGGTTCTGAAGTGTATCGAGAGGCACAGCTGAGTGAGTCGAATAGTCTGTGGTCTATTGATAACTCGCGCCTGTTTTAAAATCCTGGCACAACAATGCAACTAGGGCCTTGTGTGCTCCGCTGAGCAACAATACCTTCTCTCACTGGCAGCTTCAGTGTAATGATGACAAACAACAATAAAGGGGGTCTGTTTTTCACAGGCCTCTCCTTCCTGGAACCTTTTGATAAGAATATTTCTTAAGTTTATATAGAGATAGACTCTGGGTATTTACAGGAAATAATTATTTGTAAGGTTTGGTGTTATTTAGATTTTAAAAAGGCATTTAGTCAATGAATATCAATAGAGATCTGTTAAAGAAAGATACAAATACTACCTATCTTTCTTTCTATCTCCTTTTCTTTGCTCCTTGCCCCCACCGCCATCCGCCCACCTACACACACACAAACACACACATATGCTCACATATTTGCGGTCTTCATTTCTCCAGCCTTGCTCTTCTCCCTGTCTGTCTCGGTGTGTGTATAGAGCTGGTTGGCTGGGCCAGTAGCTGGGAGGTATGGTGGAGTGTAAGCAGTGTTGATGTGGATGGCCCCTGGTCAGAGGCCAGGGCCTGGCTGTTAAAACGCAGCCTCTTTTGTGCGTCAGAGCCAGCGTTG
>CAKALG010045345.1:0-12246 GCA_916700815.1 Helicolenus hilgendorfi
TAAAGTTGTAAGACGAAAACACGGAAAACTCCCAGAATGGACAACGCCGTTGTAGTAACCTATAAAATGAACATCATGCTGTATTGAAGAAGACTTGAAACTAGCGATTGACACCATAAACTCATATTTACAATTACTGAGGTAATAAATAAAGTGAAAAGTAGGGTCATTTTCTCATAGACTTCTACACAATCAGACTTCTTTTTGCAACCAGAGGAGTCGCCCCCTGCTGGCTGTTAGAAAGAATGCAAGTTTGAGGCACTTTTCAGAAACAGAGGTTGCCCACTGTTTTATAGAGGGTATTGGACGGCAAATTTTGTTACCTTGGACAGAACCAGGCTAGAGTCCTGCTTCCAGTCTTAATAGTAATCTTCCTCTGGCTGTACAGCAGCTCCATATTTAATGCACAAGCCTATTTACCAAAATGTTTAACTATTTCTTTCATTGGTGCAAATTCACAAAAAAATGCAATGAGTCAAATTACTAAATGCTAATTGACATACAGTGAATTGGGGCTTTTTTGGGGACTCTGGTGATCTGGAAGTTGCCCTCTTTGCCTCGTTGGTAATCCAGCCTTGTGTAGAGTGCAGGCTGAGATAGCAACTCAAAAGTCAGTCCTGTCCTCAGTGGATTTAGTGATTTAGTGTCTCTGTCTATTCTTTCAGGGCCTCCACCATCCAGCTGGCTACTGGCCCCTATTCAAGAGCCGGCCAAACAGTGTCATCTTCATGATACAAGATTGTTTACACCAAAACAAATAAAACCACATAATTGCACGGCACAAAGTATACCTGAATATGACCAAACGCAGGGCCACATATCTAATCCAAATCCCAGCGACGGCCTCAACTGCAGTCGTAACCCAAAACCAAAAGATCCCAGTGTGACTGCATTTAAAGCATCACATACTTCTGTAATTACTATGTGTTTTAAAGAAAATGTTGCCTCTATAGAAGTCAATAGAATTAGGGGTTACAGTAGGCTGTGTGCATTGACAAGAATATGCAGAGAGGGAAGAGCTTTGAAATGCTACAGCGAGCCAGTGAACTCTCGCTGGTTAACGGCACAAAATATGGAATGCATTACGGAAGTGACAAGAGTTGAGGATGAAGACACAAACAAACACATAAATCCGCCGTAGACAGACACATAGACGGTTGTGGAGACAGACAGGCACCCTCTGCCATTGCTATCTCTCTACATCTGCTCTGTCCCTCCCTCCTCTGCCTCTATCACACCATCTTGAAGCCTTAACCCTCACTTCCTTTGGCATTGCTCTCTCTCTCCCCTTTGCGCCCCAAATCATCTATCTTCGGTTTCCGTCTCCAGTGCCCAGTGTGGACCGGGTCCCACTCCCGCTGTCCATCCTCCTCCTCTTGTTTTCCAGCCTGAGGCCCAGAGAGAGAGGCAGAGAAAGTATTTGCCCTGTCTCTCCCTCTCTCTCTGGCTGTGTCTTGGCTGCGCTATAAAGGTTAGTGAGAGCATGGTGTGGGTGTTGGTGTCTCAGGGTGAGTTATGGGTACTACAGCCAGGGGACCCCAGAAAGAATCGAGTGAACGTACTGTTGGGAGAAGGATGAAAGAGAAAAAGCAGGAGGGAGGGATGGAGTTAGGGCAATTTAAGGGTTCACAATGCCAAGTGCTGATGTGTTTGTTTTCCATCACTGCTGTTCCGGGCAATGACAGAGAGAGAAAACAAACGGCAACACTGATATATTACATACAGACTTTCAACTCTATTCTCAAAGCAATAATTCCACGATGAAAGTCGCCAAACCCCGGTTATCTCTCTTCATATCAAATCTTCACACGTGGAATCTTGGAAACAGACTTCAAAACGATGTTCACAGGAAGAACTAAAGAAACCTAAACAATGTATGTTCAAGCCTGTAACTGTGAGTACATAAACTCACCGTGCAGCTGCTGAGATGAACAGGAGCAGACTGGCGGTGTTGGTTACATTAGCCATCGCCGCGACTTGACCAGAGCTCACACATTCACGGCATGGCGTCTGTTCAAAACCGTGACTTTTACTGTATCATTTCAATGGTGTCTGTCAACTTTTACACTGTGCAGTAGCGCTTTATGCTAAGTGTGAATACCTGTCTTTATAAGGTAGTGTGTTGCTCCCTGGTGCGTGCAGGGACGACTCCAGGCACGCTGGATTGTCTAGCCCCGACGCTTAACGTATGGGACAGATCGGAGGGGCGGAGGAAGAGGTGGAGGAAACAGTAGAGAAGACGGCGTCTTGGCTCCATCAGTCCCTGACATGCATGTGGACGGAGAGGGAAGGAGGGAAGGAGGTAAAGAAGAGAGGGATGAGGAAACAGGAAGGGTAAAGAGGAAAAGAGAAACGCGAAACTGAAGGTATCGTATACCCAATGACCTGCCCTTTGGGTCAGTCATTGGATCAGTCATTACAAACCCTCCAAACATTGTTCAAACCCACACAGCTTTATTTTAAATTGTAGTGGGGATCCCAAAGTTTCCAAGGATACCAAATATTACAGGCTGAATTTTTGGAAAACATGCACAAAAAATGATGCTCAAGGTTTTGGGTCTTAGGTTTAAATAAACATATAGCTTCAATAATGAGCTGGATATATATGTGATACTGTCACACAGAGTTGAATATGATTTTTCCAACCTTAAATCTGCTTAATGGGAAATGAAAAGGGGAAAACTGGACGTTAAACAGTAGAAGGGAAGAAAGAGAAGAATAAAAAGTCAATGGGACAAGGAGACGGAGGAAGGGGAAGACCCCCAGCAGCCCACACAGACCCAACCTGTGTGCTGTCTGACCCGCAGTGTTTCTTATGAATGGAAGGAAATTGTCTCTTGAAAAAAAGCCTATTTAAAAAGCATGAGTAATAATAATAGAATCAAGCCAGCTTCTGAGAGCCGGACAACGGCGTATACGGGACACAATACAAGGGGCGAGAAGAAGGGAAGGGAATTAAAGGAGAAGAGACAGAAAGGTAAAATGACAACAAGAGAGGTTTATTTTATTAGCCTTTAATAAATATCTGACAGATTTCCTGAGGAAATATCGCAGATCACATGTAAAATAGTTTAAGACTGATGTCAACTGCAGCAACATATGAAATCTATTAGCGAGGAGCCACAGCAGACACGGGGTGAGAGGGAGCGAGAGAGCAACAGAGGAACAGAGAGAGAGAAAGAGAGAGAGAGAGAGAGAGAGAGAAAGAGAGAGAGAGAGAGAGAGAGAGAGAGAGAGAGGGAGCACTGCTGAAAGTCATGCAGGAGAAAAAAATCTCACAGCCTTTCCAAATTCTTCGAGAGGTAAAAAAGTCAGCCAAGACGCAAAATCAGAAAAAGGAGGAAAAAAAAAAGAACAGAAGCACATGCCCGCGCTCATGCATGCATGCGCGCACACACACACACACGTATACACGTACACACACTTAAGCACTGATCTCCACATCCTGCTGGGTTCAGGGCCAGCAGTGAAACGAGTGCCCAGACACCGCTGCCAGCCCCAGGGAGGGATGGAGAATGGAGACACACACACACACACACACACACACACACACACACACACACACACACACACACACACACACACACACACACACACACACACACACACACACACACACACACACACACACACACACACACACTCACACTCACACTCACACACAGAAAAACAGAGAGGAAGAAAAAGAAAAGAGAAAGAGAAGGGTTGGCAGGAGGAGTACAGCCTGCCAAGAGTGCTACCATCTGTAAAATAACATGACTTCAGGGCAACTTCTTGAAATGTACCTCTTCATACTAGTTAACCTCGTCACCTTTACTATTGTTTACCTGAGAATTAAAGCTCACTGTCATCAACCCCCAACTTTTGGAAAGTGATGCAAGCCTGTGTTTGTAATTCTAATTAAAGTGCAGACTCCGTGACATGCAAAATGTGCCGCTCAAAGTTGTTGTTTCCTGCACACGTCAGTGAGATTCTACATGCAAAACACATGTAATTATATCTGTGAGAAAGCTCATCAGTTTAAGACCGAGATACTGAAAGCCACACGGGCAATCACTAAAATCGCAAGATGGTTAAGACACACACACACACACACACAACCTCCCACACACACACAGAGTGGTGGTTCCGTATTTTGGAAAGGGGAACTTGTACTGGCTCACTGGTGCCAGTATGTCTGTGGCAGTGTGGCAGCCATGGTGTTCCGCCACCCTCACCCTCGCTCTCCACCAAGACCCAAACCACAAGCCAATACCCACAAGCCAGAGAGGCCTGGATGAATATACCCACTGCCACACACACACACACACACACACACACATACACACATGCACACACACACACACCTCACACACACAGCGAACCAACCACACATACCAAGTAAAGAGGTAGAGTTCTAGAAAATGAGAATGAGTGAGGTTTCTGTCTTCCTCTGCCTTCTCTTCCCCCCTTTTTAATCATCCAGGCCTGAGAGGGCACGCAGAGTTCAGCGGGGACAAGGAGGCTTGTAGGCGGGGAGGTGCCGCTACAGAGATGAGCAACAGCCTTACTACATACTAAACTGCCCAGCCTGGGAAACAGAGGTGATGACTGCTCTGAAATACGTCTCACACGGGGCACGAGGGTGAGAGTGCGAGTGTGCGTGCTCAGTTGTGCTCTTTGTCAGGAAGTATTCAGATATACTGCAGCAATACTTCATTAGAAGTAGAAAGTGATACAGTATGTGTTGCAAGCCCGTTCATCTCAGTGTCACCATGTCAGTGTCTCTTTGGTGGGGAGAGAGGGTGCGTCAAGCGTGCATTGCTTGTTAACACCCCATCTTTTTTTTGATACAACCACAAGGGGGCGACATAGTCAGAAATTTGCAAATCCTACTAAAGTGTAGTGGAGTAAAAACGTACACATATCTCTCTGAAATGTAGTGCAGTGGAATTAAAATGTCTCATTGATACATTTCTCACCCCCCCTTCAAAGACCTCAGATATGCAAAACAAATTAGCAGCAGAATGTACTTAATAATGAAATGTAAAAGTAGTGATTACAAAAAACTATTTCGGGATGTTTCAAAGACTTAAAGGTGTAGTGTATAGGATTTTTGCGGCATCTAGGGGTATGGGTTGGAACCAACTGAACTTTCTCTCATGTGCCAGGCATGTAGAAGAAATACAGTGGCTGACACAAAAATGTAGAAATGCGAATGGCCCTCTCCAGAGACAGTATTTGGTTTGTCTGCGCTGGGCTACTGTAGAAACATGGGGGTCAGCGAGGACCAGCTCCATATATAGATAACGGCTCATTCTAAGGTAACGAAAACAAGAGTCTTATTTTCAGGTGATATACTGTATATTCTATTTCTGCCAATAGATACCCTTAATTGTTATAAACTGCTCCTTTAAGTTGTTCTAGAGTTAATGTGTAAAGAGCATTTCACTGTAATGTTGAAATTGGTCCAGACGGTGCTAAATCCAACTAATGAATATATAGTTGGGTAGTCAATTTTAGCGCAATTCATCATATTTCCTGAGCTGATGGTATATTCTATGTGGGAAATCTTTACTATACAAAGTATTTACAAAATTACAAAGTAATTAGGAACTGAATTCTGAAATAGGGTAGCGTAGAATTGAAATGCCCAAGTAAACTACAAATCTCTGAAATGTGTACTTAAAGGGTGGGTCCATCCGCATTCTTTTCCGTTTTTTTTTTTTTTTTTCAAATGTAAATGGCCACTCAGCCATGACGTAGGTTACCAAAGTAAGCTAATCAATAAGGTTATAAATAATGTGAGTTATAAAATTAGAAAAGTTTTTGTTTTTTGTGAAGTCTGGTGGATTTGAAGAGAGCAATATAACGGCTTCAATTCCACGTCGGATAGGGCTGTCTGACGGCGAGGTAAAGCAGCTGTGGATGGGAGCAGCCACAAAACGTATTTAAGCCACCTAAAAAAAAAAATCTGTTAAAGTATCCGCTATATTTAGAATATTTTCACTGCTTCACCTCTCCATCAAACAGCCCTTTCCGATCGGGACCTAAAGCCATTATATCGCTGTCTTCAAAGCCACCAGACCAGACTCCATTCACAAAAACAGTCATTTTACCTCACAGAACACAGGAGTTGCTGGTCTACCGCTGCATCGATCGGTTTGTGCTATTGTGTGACTCCGGGGATCGGAACTAACGTGCCATCCACACAGCAGTACATTGCTTATTTTCCTTGCCGGTACTCCTGTCTGTTTCTCCAAACTGGGAGCATTCTGACCGCCATGAGTACAGTACAGTAACTTATACTCCATGTAACGTTAGTACACCAACTATAAGGATGTATACAGTAAACTGTAGCTGTAGCAGCATCATCATGCAGAAACCTATGTCAGGTCACGTGGGAAAACGTTTTTAGAAGGGCTTCGGAAAATAGCATTTTAACGCCAAAACATACATACTTTGAGCAGAAATTGAATGTCCGGATTTGTATACATAAGGAACACCACTGGGAAGCTACAGAATGATATAAAAACCTAAAAAAACAACGCAAATGTCAAATAATGGACCTGCCCTTTAAGCGCAGTTCAGTAAACTTGGTTAGTTACTTTCCACCTCTGCCTCTTGTTTGAATGTGTTTATAAAAAGCAGAGCAGAATGAGCCCCGCCTGCAGCCAAAGCATCATTTCACTTCAGAGTGGAACAGAGTGTACACTACCTAGGTGTCCGTTTAAATCTTACACCCACAACTCCACATCTCACCAAGTAGTGTGTATGTGTGTGTGAGCGCGTATACCAAGTGTTGAAGGTTAGGGTTCCTGTATGTGTTCCCCCAGTTGTGTAATGGCCCAGTGGAGTAGAAAGTGATGAGAAGCCGGTGTTAGAGCCCAAAGCAGGCCCTTATATGGAGTGCTGGAGCTGTTTTCTCTCCTCTCCGCTGTCTTGCTTCTCTCCAAAAGTGCTACAAGGTCGGAAGAGAAGAGGACATCCTTCCAAGTCAACATATTTACATATTTGCAGCGATGTGGGGATATTCAGCCGAGTGTTGGCAGGCGAGGCAGTGGTCAGCCAGGACAGCTGAAAGTGGACATCTGGGCCTGGGCCTTGGCTGTGGCTCACTCCCTTACCCTTATCACCCTATCTCTTACAGACCAAACATTATACATTTGACAGCTCATTGGACATCTTAAGATTTTATCTTTTATGAAAACTTTGAATGAACTTACATGCAGACGTAATATATGATTATCATCCATAACATACTGTGAAGCCATAGCGGGCATATTTTATGTGTATTCCCAATGGCTGTAATGTAGCAAGTTTTACAACAACAAAGATTTTCTCTCATGATCAACACCAGGTCATGTCATGCCTTGTCATATCTTATACATCTTTTGGCGATGGCTCCAGGAAGTGCCCCAGGGAACCCCTTGTCTTCTTCTTCTACACCTCCACGCACACACCTTCTTTCCCCTCTCTCTCTCTCTCTTTTTGCCCTTTCTTCCCTCCTCTCTCACCCCCATAGCTCTTGCAAAGGAACACAGCGCCATGTTTCTCTTGGCAGAACTCTGCAGGCTGTCCCTGCGTGCCTGAAAAACCAGCGTTCTCCCCCTCGTCCCTTCAGCCAACGCGCACATTTCTCACATTTTCTGCCTGCTCTCTCTGCGAACAGTTCACTCCAGCCTCCTCACATCACCCAGGCTCCCAGGCACTACAGGACAGGGTGGGACAAAACACGTCCTCTCGCTTACATTACATCCTCCCCGTCTCTCTTCCTCTGTCTCCAAAGTCTCACTATAATTCACTTTCACTCTATCCAAATCCCCGTCTCTGGCGGTTACTTGCCCTTTTCGCTCTCTGTCTGAGCAAGCCAGCTGAGCGCAGGTGTGTGGGTGTATGCGTTACTGTAGTTTGATGAGGGAAAGCTGTGGATATGAAAGTGTCTGAGCTAATAGGGAGGAAACCGGGTGTCTGGCAGGCACTGTCTCACAGACAAATGTCAGTTTGGGGGCACACAGATGTTTCAGATAGTTAAGGGAACTGAGTCTCAGATTAGTTTGGCTGCACAGGTGCAAGCTCCAATGCAAGTTAAATGCAGGAAGTGGCGTACCCACGACAATAAAGAGGGTAACCTTACAAGAGCTGAATGAAACACAGAGAGAGGCAGGGTGAATGTGTGGTCGACTGCACATATGAACACATTTGAGATGAGCTGGGTTCGATTCAAACAGCTGGAATTGAATCCATTCGCCTTCAACTACAGAGGATGGACGTTTAACCTCTATCCCACACACTGGGCTATTTGGCAGCAAATCACCGTGTGTATTTATTATTTAATTTATTTTCGTCGAAACTTTAATTTAAACTTTATTTCCTCTGTGAGTCTGGGGTCTGGGCATTGCTACATAAATGAGCGTTCTCAGAAAATAGGGAGAGAAAAGAAGGAGGAGGAAAAAAGAAAAGAAAAAAAAGTGCAGCCTGTCTCTTGGGTGCCCTTTTTGCCATCCCATTTCCTATGCATCTGGTCTGTGTTTGTGCGGAGAGGGAGAGGGGGAGCAAAAGGGGGACGGCCGTCTGGGGCCGATTAATAACCAGTGATTTATAGGAACTTTTATAGAATAATACAATAAAAATGTGTGCGTACGTGTGTTGCTAGCGCATGTGTGTGTGCCTGTGTTTGTGTGTGCGCTCGCCTCAGTGAGAGTGCACACAATGCTTTTCTAATTCGGAGGAATCAAAAACAAATTATCGGGGAAAAAACACAGACCGTGCTCGGGATAAATTGGGCACAGATGGAGGCAGGAAATAAAAAAAAAAAAAGAGAGCGCAGAGAAGACACTTAGGAGAAAAGAGCGCAAAAGGAGGACATGAGGGAAGAAAGGTTGTACCAGAGAGAGTGACAGAGAGAGGGCAGGACAAGGTGATGGAGAGGTAAAAACAAAAAGAGAGAGGGATGGAGAGAGGACAAGAAGAGAGAGGGTGAGCGAGAGGACAGAGATGATGTGGAGGAAGAGAGGAGAGTGGGAGGAGAGAGATCAGGGGAGTTCCCATGCCCTGTGCAAAGGAAATGGGCTTAAGAGAGGGGGTTAGCATGTGTGTGTGTACTGTGTGTGTGTGTGTGTGTGTGTGTGTGTGTGTGTATGTGAGCGGGCAATGAGATGAGCAGACCCCTCTCTGGCACGGAGCAGAATTTCCTTGCCAAAGTGCAATCTGCCCCCCCAAAATCCTTGTTCATCCATTCTCATCACTCTGTGACACACACACACACGCACACACATTAGAGCTTAATGACTGACGGCTGGTGAAGTGATGGGTCCTCTTGTCACACCCACATGGCTTTAACATTTAGCTCATTGGACCTGGTGTTTGCTCCGCTAAAATCAACAAAGCTCTCTCATCCCGCCTAACACTAGTAATTTATCTCAGGTCATTTCATGCAATAGTTTTCTAAATGAACCTTTTTTCCATGTTTGTGCAAAACATGAGGATACTTACTTTTTACGTTGCCTTGTGGGATAATCCAATATATTAGGTTTAATAATTCCCACTAGACATATGAACAACACTACAAAATAGCAAACACACCAATTAGTGGACTACATGGTGATAGAATGGTGAGCGATCAGTGCATCTGCATCGCCAATTTCATTGGCCAATTCAAGCTTATAGGAGAAATAGAGTATATGGATGTCAACGTATATGTTTACTGATAAACAATGATACAATTATACTACAGAAATGACAAAAGTTCAATATGACCACCAGAGAGAATTGTATAGTTTATTTTTCCGATTGTAAAATGTCTCAATCGTTAAAAGAAATGTGTTTAATTTCTGTGATTAAAGGTGCTAAATATGATAATATTGCCTCCGCACGGTTCTCAACATGGTGACGGCTGAGCCGGCGCTGCCAGCCCTAAACGTGAAAACAACGGCAACAGTGCTGACAGAGCGAAAAGTGTTAACCTCAGGGCTTCAGCAACGGCGTTGTTGGTCGGGACGGCGTTTTCAGCTGTAACCGCCGTATGAGAGCAGTGCAGAGCGGCGGCTTTGAGCTAGCCAGTGGGGCACGCTCACATGCACTAACACGCACACACGGGCGTCCCGGCTATGTCAACAAAGCACAGTTGTTTGCTGCTATATTAATGCTCTGGATATCGTATTGAGCTCCTTTAAGGAATACTATTTTGTTTTAAGTATTCGAAAATAAACTTGTACTGATTAATAGAATTAATATAAAGTATGTATCATGATATGGAAAAATCTATTTTACTGTAACTTTAATGCACTTTACTTGTATAGATATATGCAAAACTGGCAGAGGCATGAAACCCAGCAGCTACCTCCTCAGGGGTTGCTGAGTTCAAACTCAGGGCCACTCGGCTGCATTCTTTCACGCTTCCCTCTCCTCCGGCACTCGACCACCACATGCCAACGTTATTGTGTGCTGTCTGAACCTGCTTCCCCAATAAGCCACGGTCATGGGAACGCATGAATTTATGTTTCATGTTCCCATGCCACGTTGCTATCGTGTGTCCTCAAATCAGCAGAACCATTAGTCCTAATGCAGCATGAATGAATGAAAACGGCGAGGATGCCGCGTAGCCGCTGAGGTCACCGGCTAGAAACAGAGCGGTGCAGAAGAACCGGTCTGGAAAAAGTCCCGTAGGTTTCACTGGTTGATTTGTAGGCGTAGGGGGGGCGAGTAAGGTGGCCGACAGAACCACAAACCAGTCCTGGGTCAGACAGCAGCAGGAGGGGAATCACACAACAGTAAGATAATGAGCAGCACACACTCATTCTGAGAGGAGGAAAGGAGCAAGTTCCACTTCCTGAATGCGACAGTGTTTACCTAGTTCACCTGCCCCCCCTCCCTCGCTCCCCACCAACACACGTACACTTACTATAGCTGCACACAGCTCTGGCTTTTCTCAATAAACTTACTTATTCTAATAAATGCATATTTATATTCCTTGCAATATTTATTATATCTGAAATGAAATAAGAAGATGTAGCTTTCTATCATACAGCGCTTTAATTCATCGAACAAGTGCGTCTGTTGGAGAATAAATAATTACAGATCTCATGCATTTTTTCCCCACACTCAGTTCTGCTCATATGATGCTCAATGCTCAAAAAAAAAGTACGAACTCATCATGACAGAGGTTATTTCCCCATTTTGGATCCTGCCTGCCGGCCAAAAGGCACACGTGTGTTTGTTTGACGACATCGCCACCAGCAGCCCGGCCCCTCTTTCCATCCCCAGTGTTTACAAATGAAAGCACTTCCAGTAAACCGAGAAGCGTAGCCACGACTTAAAACTCGACATCACGCTGGTTCAATGGAAATGACGGAAGTACATTTTTCATTATTAAAACCGCACGGCCATGAGAGAGAGAAACAGGATGCTGTGTGGTTAAAACAGCAACAGAAAACGTCACAGTCATGCCACAAGCCACCTGACGAGCTGACAGCCCACTCAGTCAACAAATATGCAAATAAATGCCAGAAAAAATATCGCACATCCGATCCAAACAGACACAGACAGATATGGTTTCAGCATATTTTGCTGTTTTGAATGTTTGTGGCTGAGGATGTTTCAAATCAGCTCGCGGAGCCGGGGCGTCCTGCAGTGTTGAACGCATTAAGAATGAGGGCAATGAGTGTGAGCCAAGCATCATCTTTTTTTACACCTAAGATGTAACACTTCTCTCAGAGCCCTCCACCATTGACGTCAGTCCCAGTCATTGTCAGAGTGATCTGGCTTTTATACACCCCCTTCTGTCCTGTCGCTTCTTCCACATTACTGCAGCATCAAATGAATCGAAACACGCAAGACGCAGTACAGATCGAAGGAATCGGGCCTATACAAATCATGTTCTATAAATAGTGTGGGAAAAATCTGTAACAGACTGCATAAAGATCTAACAACAACAATAATGATAGGGGCATATAACCGATAATTCAGTTGGACACAATACATTACAAATACTAAAGGTAGGGTTGGTAATCTTGAGAAACTAGCAAGATTACACAAGATTTTAAAAATGATTCAACCGATAAACCTATTCCACTGTTGCCAACTCTTTTCCAATGAAAGTAGCTAGCAGCACTAGCTGCAAAAGTCCTTAAATCTAGCGAGAAAGTTGGCAACACTGACAGCCGTCCCTTTAGGCTTCCCTCCAAAGCCACCCCCCCAAAATTAACATGTATGAATGTTAACAACGAACATGGCTTTTGTAGAGGCTTGTGGAGTTTATTAGTAATT